>BGNK01002511.1:0-99674 GCA_003297005.1 Symbiodinium sp. clade A Y106 | reverse complement strand
CATTGAGGATGGACCATCGCTATCCAGACTGGAAGCCATGATTGAGCACTCGCTAAGCGAGGTCAACGTTTCACCACCAACCGGATCGTCTCCCCGCTGCGTGCGAATGAAATGTTGTTCTTGTTCTTGTTCTTGTTGTGGTTGTTGCTGCTGTTGTTGTTGCTGCGGTTGCTGTGGCTGTGGCTGTTTGCTGTTTGAGGTTGCCGTGCTTGTCGCTGTTGCTTGAGCTTGTTTTATAGGTTTTTAGTGCTGCTGTTCCTGTTGCTTTTTGTTTTTTGCTTTGTTGTTGTTGTTGCTGTTGCTGTTGCCGATGCTGTTGCTGCATGCGTTGTTGTTGCGTCACAGATGCTGTTGCTGATGGTGCTGGTGTTGGCGTTGCTGTTTGCTGTTGCCGTTCCTGTCGCGGTCGCTGTTGCTTTAGTTTTTTTTTCTCGATTTTTGGTGTTGCTGTTCCTGTTGTTGCTTTTTCGGTTGTGTTGTTATTGCTGTGGTTGTTGCTATTCATTTTTGCTGTTGTGGTTGCAGTACTTGTTGTTGTTGTCGTTGTCGTCGTTGGGGGTGGTGGCGGCGGCTGTGGTTGTGGTGGTTGTTTTGCTCTTCTTCTTGGAAGGCTCCGCATGTAACTGGGTTCTGAACCCCCACTCAACCAAGCATTACAGAGCAGGTGCTGTAGGCTGTGGCTCAATGACACAGCCCACTCTTGCTCATCCTCCCTTTCAAACGGAGTCCCATGTTTGGCACGGGCTTTGTTGGTTGGGGGCTAAACCCCACATGCCAAGCCCCAATCCCCCCTCAACTACATCCCAAACCCCCAAACCCAGCACTCCAAATCCGAAAACCTGGCCCAACACCGGGATCTCTGACTTTTCGAGAAGGCTCTCGAGCTGCTCACACTCTTCCAGCTGCTGTGCTTCTTGGAGAACGTCTCGGCGGGGAACTCGGACGTTCAGGTTTGTCCGCCGAATTTCAATTCGGGTATCGTGGATTCAAGCTTTCGGATTCAGCTGCTTTGGGCCTTTGGGGATAAGCGGAGAGCTTCGAAAAACGTCTCCGGTCCTTGTAGCTTGCATGCAGGGTTTCAAGTCTCCGCAGTACCACCCTGGTGTTGATAGCGAGTCTGTTGAGCAGCTGCTACACTCAGACGAATCATGGCAACGTTTCTGTCAAAGCTGCGAACCGTCCTCACAACAAGTCATTTGAATGGCATGATGATGATGGTGATGATGAAATATGATGCCAACGCAGATGCCGAAGGCTGCGAGACACCGATGCGATTTTGTGTTTCGACCTTACAAACAGCGGTCTTGTTAACCTGCTTCCTGCCTGCCTGTGCGCACAAGTGTCTGTTATGATAGCGTGTGATGAACAAAAGTGCAGGAGACAGTGGGACAACAGATGAGAGCAGTATATTGCTGATGTATTCAGTCGAGCCCCATTTTGCCGGGCGCTTCCCAGTTCATGTTTCAAGCATGAGGGTGCTAGTCTCTGATGGGCTCTCTGGTCCCTGATGGTTGAGGTGGCTTTTGGAGTTGGCTTGTTTGGCAATGCTAGGATTCGGGGATGTATTGCAAGACCTAGGGTGGATGGTTGCGGGTGCTTTCCAGCGAATACCGCAGGCTGCTCGGGCTATTGGACAACTGCTGGTGGCGGTCATTCATCACTTGCTCGCGGGGTGTCCATGACGACCCTGTATACAGCCTTAGGCTTGAACCCAGAAAGAGCCTGAAATCCTTTACGCTCCTGAGCCGCAAACCCAGGATCCTCCCTCCAAAACCCGCAGCCCTAATCCAAAACCCCTTTCAGGGCTTAGGAACCAGACGGCGAGGCTGGTGCAGCGCACCCGCCACCACCACCGAGCTAGCCGACTGAAGAGGGATGGATGCGAGCAGTAAGCCCTTGAGTTAGGGTTCAAGAGCAGGAAAGCAGAAGCTACATGATGTTTTGTTGGGGGAGGGGGCGCTTGAGCCTTGAGCATTTTCACCGTGGTCATGTCATGACTCTTGCTACTTTTATCACCATCGCATCATCATCGCAAAAGCGGTGACATCAGCTCACGAGGACAATCATCACGGTTCATACCAAGCAGGTCGTAGTTAGGAGGTTATCATTAAGTCTTATTAAGTAGTGTATTACATGTACATGTGTGCATATATGTATACTTTCTACATACATACACACTTTAGTATCAAGTCGGAGGGCTCCTGGATGAGGTTTTGGGCACCCTGCTACGTGGCTACGCTCGTGGCTTATGGCTCAAGTTCCACTGGTTGGGGGATCAAAGCACAAATAAGTGGCCGCCCTTAGAACAATTATGGTACAATTGGCACCAAAACCCTATTCTAATTATTAAGGCCCGTATATTACGTAATCTTAGGGATCGATCGGATGCCCAAATCGCTTCAAAGAGTTGCAGCGTGCGATCGCACGCGTGCGCGTGCGAACTTGTGGGTTTCACCGGAGAGGCAGGGCCCTGGAGGCAGCAAGGAACCCAGGAACCACTCCACTATCCACGAATCCCAATTTTGGCATCCCTGAGACTTGAGCCAAAACCCAAGACCTATTCCACAAGCCCAAATGTTCGATCCCGAAGTCTCTCGAAAGCTTTGCTGCCACCGGTCCGACAGATCTCAGCAGCCATGCGCAAACAGAGTGTTGTCGGCATGTTTAGATCTTCTGTTTTCTTGGGCAAGGCTGGGTGAAGACTTTGAGGGTTCGTGACACCGAATTCTGGAGCTAGTGGTCGAAAGCTGCGAAGTGTGAGTTAAGCCTGATGCTCTCTTGTTCTGCCGGGTAGATTCTCAGTCAAGATGTCCTCCGACAGAGGCAAAAAGCCGCAAGCCCAAGACTCTCCTAAACCCTTGAACCCCTTGAAGGAAACTTCACAGGAACCCTGAAAGGAAAGCCTTAAAGGAACCCTTAAAGGAACTCTTGAAGGGAGGTCTTCCGAGCCCAGGGGCTGTCACGGATACATAATTAATAATAATATAATAGTATAATATATATATATATACATACATAGATAGTAGCAAGACTTGGGCCTGATCTGACTAAGGGCTTCTCTCTCAGACGTTCATGGGGTTGCGAGGTGAGGATTTAGGGTTCTGAGTCTTGGCTTTCGGGTTTGGAGTGCGGAGTTTAGGGTTTAGGGATTTAGACTAAACAGCCCAGCTTTTTACCCTTTCAAGCACCCACGATCTAGGAGTGCGTCCATTCTACATGCAGCCACTGGCTTCACGTGCCTTCCTGCAGGCGGTTCATGAAATTGGTGGGTTTAGGCCGTATGGCTCAGGAGCCAGCCGACTGCGTTACTTCCAAGCCTGCTAGTCGACATGTCTCAAGCCTCTTCCCAAGGCCAGCTCCCAACAGATCCCTCGTAAACGCAAGCCTGCAAGTCGGAAGAATGCCACAAAGTTGAAGCCGCTTCATTCATTGAGAGATACACATTGCAAGCCATCCCCACGCCCCACACAACACCCTGGCAGACAAGAGCCTTGTGCGTAGCCCCCAGAAGCCCTTGCAGCTTCCTGAATGTCCCTAAACCGAAACCCTCCCGCGCTCAGAACATACCCGAAGCTGCCCCAAGCGCTCAAACCCAACAAACGAAGATAGCACCCTTAAGAGAGCCTCAACCCCATAGCACCTGTAACAGAAACCCTAAGTCCAAAGCAAAGCCGGACATGCTCCGAGCGATCCCCGTGCCGGGACCTGGCCAGCCGACGCAGGCTAGGGCCGGGCCCTTGGAGTTGTAGATCGCACAGACAATGCGAATATACATTGTACATATATATATAGAATAGAATTGTATAGAACTGTATATATATATATATGCATACATGTACAATTACATAGAATAGGTGTATACACATGTTTTGTTACAAAGACCATATGTTTCAATATAATAAAGTGTATTACCACAATATGCTGTAATGTGTTACAATATACTACCATAGATTATGTTATTATACTATACTACACTGCATTTTGAATACTATACTATGCCTCACTAAACTAAACTAAACTATACTGCACTATATCTATACAATACTGTTTGTATATATAGTATGATATACCATGATGTACTTTACTAGCGGGAGTATTTACCATAGCACAATGTGCTATAACATATGCCTGTCGTATTCATTATATAATGTTGCCGCATCACGAAAGTTACGGCTTGGGTTTGGTATGTTGGGGTGAGGGTTGGGATCTCGGGTTCAGGGTTTGGGGTCTAGGGTTTGGGGGCTTGGGGGGAGGGGCGGCGGCTATTGATAGGTGTAGGGTTTAAGTTTAGGGCGTCGGGTTCATGTTCTGATGGGTGTTTTGATCCCGAAACCCAGGAGAAGTTCAAGAGGTAGGCTTTCCGTTTTTGCTTATTTCGTTGAGTCAAAGTCCAGACATGGAAACGATTTCCGAATTAACGGTCTGGGATATTTACTATTTCGGTTCCTCATCACGGATACGGATCTTGATGAGGAGTTCGACAACGCTGAGGATGAGAACTTGGCACACACGCATCCTGCAGTGAGCATGTTTTGTGGGCCTGATTCGTGGACAACGTGTCCGCTAAGGGTATCCTTATTGAGCAGAAGCTAGGGACAGAAAACCCTCCCCCCCCTCCGGGCCTGAGTCGGATCTCCTTTGCTTACCATTCAACCGGCTTTCTTTCCTGTGCAAAGCTTGGGTGCCCAGGGTTCTGTCCCAGCATGGTCGATGCAGAAGAGATGCAGGACCTGGTTCAGATTCAGAGTTCGAAGGGTTTGGGCGAGAGAATTTCCGGTCCAAAAGCTATGATATCGTCCATTCAGGTCGCTTCGGTTATGGCTGTAGATATTTGGGGCACATGGTTCATTCTGCACAACGGTGTCCCTTCTCACGACAGTCTTCTAAAACGGACCTTTCAAGGGGGGGCCAATTTTCACAGAACCCGGCTGTGCAGATTTCCGTTACATTCGGGAAATTCGCATAGGACATAGGAAGCAGCCATCACAGTGCGGCGTTGAGAAGCGGTGTCATTCTACCTGTAGAGTGTCTGATAGTGATGCTTGCAGCGGTGGACTGAAACTTTCTTCCTTGAGAAAGGATTTCGGCTGAGGGTTTTCGGGTTTGAGGGGAGGTTTACGGTTCTGGTGCCAGGAGCTTTGGCGCCATCCCCTTGGGCGTGGCAGCCACGGCGTTTGCGTCAGGCCCACGAATCATTGGCACCCTTTTTATACGGATTCTATAGAGGGTTTTATAGAACAGAGTTTGCGACGGTTTTTGCGGGAGGGTCTTATAGAGGATGAGAACATAACAGACCTAGAACTTGGGACTCTAGACCTACATGGCCTTGAATCGCAACACCAAAAAGACAGACTAGACCCTATAAGCAAACCCAGGCCCAAGGATCCGAAATCGGTGTTCCTATGCCCCTTATGTTGTATAAACGATTGCTTTACATAGCACTTCGTTTAATGCTTATGTTCTTATGCTCCTTCTGTATCGTAGTTGCATGTTTCTAGAGTAGGGATTCTGGCAAACCCAGCTGCCGGCGAGGCCTAAGGCAAAGCCACTCCGTGCCCCGCGGCCCTCGCTGCGCGGCTGCAGGGGCCGATTCCCTCGGGGCGACTGGGCCGCAAGGAGCTGTGGATAAATCTTGCACGTATTAGGGTTAAGGACCACCCTAAACCCAAAGTCCTGAACCCTGATCAATTTCGAAGCCGTCGAGAGTAATCAGCCGCAAGTGCCAAGCTCTCGCAGCCGGTCCCAATGAGACCCGTCAGGCCATGACGGAGCTCCTGCTGCGACTGCGTTCCTCGGAGCCAGCTGTCCGCGAGCAGATGCTGCAGGAGGAAAGCGAGAAAGGCCTGCACAAGTTTAGGCTTCTGGGTAGGGCTGCAGGATTTTAGAGTTTAGGGTTTCGAGTTCTTGGCTTCCAAACCTATATGTGCTTGCGCTCCGCATTTTGCCGGCCCACTCTCGAAAGTCACAACACATCAGCAACTAGCATTGATAAAGCTCACTCGCTGAAGCCTAATTTAAGCATGTCGCTCCTCCCCCGTTCTGGCATGAGACAGCTGGTTGCCCACCGAACTCTATCCGCTGAAGCCTTACATCCAACACCCCTCAACTTTCCTAAGCCCCATGCCTTCAACACCCAATAACAAGCAGCCCCAAACCCCACCCCAAGGCCCCAAACCCTAAATCCCACAGGCTCTACCTTGGCCCCCCCCCCCCTTGCATGTCAAAAGAGAGGATATGCGTCGCCCACGGCCCCAAAGCCCGCCAGGGCTCAAAGCCATCTGCGCTGGCCTTGGCCTGAAACGCATCAGCGGCTCCCAGGAAGAACTCCTCGAGCGCATCGAGGCAGAATTTTGGCCAGTCTGGAACGTGCAGCTTATGTTTCTGGGGGGGTTTCTTTGGGTGTTTGTCAGGTTTCATAAAAGATTGGGAGGTTGTTCGGTTCGGGGTCTAGACTGGGAGGTTTAGGGTGTCTAGGGTTTAGGGAGATCTGTCTGAGGTTTTCCTCAGGGCCTAGGGCTTCAGGAGATTGAGGGCTCAAGAGGTTCGGGTTTTGGGGCTGAATCCTCTGAACACCCACCGCCGACACCAGCTCCTGCTCCTGCTCCTGCTCCTACTCCTACTCCTACTCCTACTCCTACTACTATCACTACTACTACTACTGCTGCTGCTGCTGCTGCTGCTACTGCTACTCCTAGTCCCAGTCCTACTGTTGCTACGGCTTGTTCTTCTGCTGTTGCTGTTGCTGCCACCACTACGATGTTTATCTCAAGATTGCTTGCACAGTACGGTGTTCATTTTTAGGTCCCGTGAGAATTCGGCAAGCCCGCGTTTTTTGAAGCCCTGTGAAGGAGGCGCTGCTAGAAGAAGATGCCTTCTATCAGTCCGACAGCCCGGTCCTACGCATCATTGAGGCGCGAAGAACTGGCGCTTCTGTTGTGTAGTGGCTCCCTTAACATGTGCGGAGAAGGCTTTGTCGTCCCGTGCAAGGGCCTAGAAGGAAGGACAAAGGCATGTTTGTATCCCTTCGGGCCTTGCATCTTCGTGCTTGACCGTCACTTTGCGGACGCACGTGGCATGCAACACACTCAAGCTTCTACAGACTCTCGTACTCCAGGCGGAAGGAGTTATGTCACAGAATGGCCCTGCCTTGAAATCTAGAACCTCAAAGCCTGAAGTGCAAAACTAGACTCCGAAACCGCAAAGGCTGAATCGCTGAACCTTAAATTCCCAAGCTCTCAGTTTCCAAATCCCCAGTCGAAGCCAAACCGCAGGTCATGGGGGGCCTCAGTGACACGGGCCGTGCTGCGGGCTTCCTTGCAGACAAGTACCGTGCGGTTGATCTGAGCTCCGCCTTGCAAACCTGGCGAGGGTTTCTGAACAAACCAGGACACTCGCCCCCTCCTCCCACGCCCTACCAAGGCTGTGGGCATTCATGGATGTCCAGGAAAGTCTGTGCCCCAACCCAGAGACCCCGAAGACCCCAAAACACCCGAGGCTGCTTCTGCATTTTTGCAATTTGGGGGTTTGAATAATAGCAAGTTTTCCACATACCATTTCCTTCAGTGCCCGTATACTTATATACGGCATACACTACCCCGAAGCCGTGTTCTAGTTTTGAATGCCCCCATGTGGCAAGGCTGCTTCAGTGCCGTCGGAGCCCATTCCACACCAAGCGCTGTAGAGTTTCCAGCAAACGGGGCTTTGCGGTTTGGGCTCCGAGCCCTTCAATGCTTCCTCGAACTTTACACACGGCACCCTGAAAGCCGAAGCCGGTAATTCCTGAACTCCAGAAGACATCAACCTTAGCAGAGAGGATAAGAACAGATAGACATCAACCTCAAGCCTTAAAGCCCCAGGCCTTGAACCTCAAAGCCCCACACAACCCAGAAGCCCTAAACCCTAGAAGCATCAATCCACAAAGCCCTGACTCTCCAAAGCCCCGCACTTCCGCTCGCTAGAACAAGGAAAGGCTTCTGCAAAGCCTTATGGCTTCCCGTGAGCGGTACGAAGGCCCCGAAGTCGGTTCCGACATTTTCTGCTCTCTTGGACTTTCGGATGTGCAGAGCTCTTGTTTTGGTGGGGTTTAAAGGTTCCGGGTTGGTTGTTTGACCACTGAGAACATGGCTTGTTCTTGCGGTCTCACAGAAGGGATCTTCTTGAAATTGTCCTCTTCGGCGGAAGCTTCTTCTGCCGGCACGCGGTCCACTTAACCGACAGGGAACACGCTGACCGAGACGATTCGTCGGAACCGATGGCGCACTCCTGAGCAACCTTGAACCCGTTGGTCTGTTCGCAAGATGCTCCCAAAGTGGAAGCCTTTAGGCCCCAAAGGCTCCAGGCAGCCCAGCCCGAACTCTGTACGTAAGCGGTTCTAAGGGTTGAAAGAAGGAGCAACTGAGCTGTTAGCTCCAGAGTACGGAAAGTCTCCGATAGCTCCGAGCCAGCCCCGGAGGTACAGATGGCAGAGCGAATCGCCGCCAAGGCCAGTGAGCTGTCCAAAGTCCTGCGTGCCAAGCGGGCAGGCGGGGAGGGTTTGGGGCTTACGTGGTTGTGGGGCTTGGCTTCGAGTTTTTGAAGACACATAGAACAGTACAGTTCCCGGAAAATGACATGGTTGGAGGGAAGCACCCGGCGTAACAACGGGACCAAAGAATCCTGTTACGAATGGTGCCGCTGTTCGTGAGAGCAGCTCCACATACTTTCACTGTTGCTGCCACTCCCTCCACAACCATAAACCCTGATTCTACATATCTATATATATATATATAAATGTATATAGATGTATACATACACACATACATGCATATACATATACATATACATATACATATACATATACATATACATATACATATACATATACAGATACAGATACAGATACAGATATACATATACATATACATATACATATACATATATATATATATAATACACACACACACACTTTACGAAGCAAAACTAAACTATACTATACCACTATAGTGTCATATAATACAGCACAGTATACCACAATTTTAAAATACTCTAACTATATATATAATATAAGCTACATGTAAAATGTAATGTAACACAATGTAAATCAATACAGTATAATACAAAAGAAGTTTATATAGATATACATAAACATATAGCATAATATAAATCGTGAACATATAGTAAAGCATAATATAATATATGAATATGGAAGATAGTATTGTAGTATAGTTTGTGAAAAAAGAATAGAATATATTGTAATAACGATATATAGCATAATTTGATACGATACAGTTCAAGACTACAAAATAATATATCATTTCACAACCTAGTATAAATATGTGGCAGAATATAATTGTGTATACTGATATAACATAATATAATATGAATGTTTTCACAATACAACATAATATACTACAGCTCAACATGGTATTATAATATATCTATATACTACACTATACAATGTGTGGACAAATGTAGCATAAAACAATATAATGTACTATGCTATAACATAGTACAATAATATATATTTATATGTACATACACACATACATACTATATAATATAATGACACATAATATAACAGACTGTAGCATATTATAATACAATACTGTATACTATATGTTATAGTAGAGCATAGTGGGCTATAAATCTAACATAATACAATATAGTATTGTATACGTACTTCGTGGTCGATGGCGTTCGGGGCGATCCGAGGGCTGGGCAGTTCGCCCTCGTCCAACGCGGAGGTAGCGCGGGCGGGGGGATGTGGCCGTCTCTTCGAGTTTTTAGGTGGTTTGGGTTTGGGCTTCAGAATTTGGTGTTTTGTTTTGTGGGGTGGGCAGAAGGGTGACCGTGTTGACATCTGGGAGGTTGAGGCTGACACACTCGAAGTTATAATAGGGGCCTGAATATTGGTATTATTCCTGATGGTGCCTTCGTACACTAGAACAAATCACATTATCTGCAGATTGAGACTTTTTCAACCTTGCAGCAGCTTGTCGGACAAGGCTCAGAGTGGGCCCCGGCACTGCGCCCTAAGCCTCCTCCCTGCAAGCAAGCCCGAAGCCCGAAACTTTCAACTCAACCCCTAAGGCCATCTTACACGGAACCACAGACATAGATAAGCCGCGAACACGGAAAGAACTGCAGGGCCTTTCACTTTCAGCTGTGTCACTTTTTAAACCCCACGCCCTGCAATCTCAAACTTGGGAACCCTGAACTCGCTGTAGCCGTCCCGGAGGCTCCGACGCAGCGTCGTCGCCCAGCTCAGGTCTCGAGGATAATGGAGGAGGTGAGCACTGGGGGGTAGCATTTGGGGCATCTTGGGGGGGAGAGAGTGCGGTTTAGGTTTTGGGAGGTCGGGTTTAGGGTTCGAGATTAAAGCTTTCCAAGTCAAGGACCACTGATGGCAGGAGTTTATGCTTAAGGGGTACAAGCGCGCTGAGTTGGCGAACCTTTTGCCAGTTCCGGGTATTGCCGCAGGATATCACGGGAGAAACCGCCAACAACCCAAACCTCTGAGCACTGTTGAGCACCCAGGCCCTGCAACCCTAACCTAAAACCTAACGTAAGCTCTTCACTAACCCCGAAACGCAAGACTCCAAACCACCGAAAGCATTCCAAGTGCCGGATTTTGAGCATGTGGCACAGGTGAAAGACGCCGAGCTTGGCGCAGAGGATGTGACCGGAGCACGGCGACCAGGACTTGAGAGGTCTGGGATATCTTTGAGTCTCAGGTTGGGGTTGTTCAGTGATAGGAGGCCATGATTCCAAGGTTTCAGTTCTACCGATGCTGTTGAGATGGGTGCGCCGCTGGGGGAAGGATATAACTCCCAGAGACTAGAGACTGTAAACCCCAAGCAGCCCAAGCATACCTTCTCCTCAGATATCCGGTGCCGAACCTGCGCCTTCGCCTTACATAATGTTTCCCGGCCGACTACTGCCACCCTGCTGTGAGCGGGGAGTTTATGTGTTTCCTGTTCATGCCCTGTGACCGGAGATGCTGGGTGCCCAAAAAGCCCTTAGCCCCAAAATTTCAGACCGAACCAACGCCCGGAACCCTACAAATAGGGCCGCTAGGAGGAGACATCTTCGAGCCCACAGACGCTGAGGCAAGTGGTCCAGGGTTGTGAGTGTGGGGTCCCGGGTTCAGAGTTTAGGGTTTGCCAGGGGGCACGATGGAGGAGTGATCATTGTATAGTCCCTTTGATTTTTCTTTATAGCATTATATGATTATATGCCCCAAATCCTGTTCTCATTTGTACGCCTTATACACCCGTACAAGGAACTCTGAAAGTATGATTGACGCGCCACATTGCCCTTAAAGCAACCCCTTGAGAATCCCTCTATAGACAGAAGCCTTAGAAAGCCCCTTACAGAATCCCTGAAAAAAAGAACCCATGTTAACTATAATTTTAGAAACCCTCTGACGGAAGCCATCTTAATAGTACAAATATAGACAGAGCCTCCTGAAGAAAGAATGATCCAGAGGTGATGGACGTCGAGGAGGTCGAGCAGTCGGAGGCGGAAACCAGCGGAGGTCGGCTCGGCAATGCAGGGCTCTGGATCCTTTTAGGCTCTTGGGTTCAAGGTTTTTTAGTTGGGTACTGTCAAACAGTCTTCGAAATATGCCTACATAGAGCCCCTAATGTAGACTGTTACAGGGTGGGGGCAGTACCCAAGGTTTAAGGCTAGTTCCGCCAGGATGGGGGCTTTTGGGTTTAGGGTTTAGGGAAATTGAGGGTTTGGGGCCCGGGCTTGACAGGGCTGAAAGCTCGGAAGGGCGCAGGACGACGTAGCGTTTCGGGCCCTGGGCTTAGAGATGGGTCCAGAGATCCGCGGTTGTTGGTTGCTTTCAGCAGAGCTACCGTGAGCTAAACGCTATCAGCAGAGCCGATAGCATCGAAGCCTGCTGCAGCAAACTTGCTCAAGTCGCAAAGCCCGTTCCTCCACAGTTCTGCAAACAACACCGCGAAGCCATAAAGCAACCGTACTCAAAAAATGACAGTACAGGAAACTAATTTCAACAACTGGTCAAGCCACTCTAGCCCAAAGCCCGCAGCAACAAGCCTCAATTCTGAATCCCAAGCCCCAAACCCCAAACGCACCAAACCCTCAATAGCCAAAACTAAACGGCCCTTACACCCCAAAGCCTCAAACACCGGCTCAAAGCCCCAAACCCTCAAGCCCCAGAAGCCCCCAAACCTTAACCCCAACGCCTGAAGTACACGGGTGGCCCCGAGCCGGGACCGAGCCATGGCAAAGCATGCCGAAGCCTTCGAGGAGATCAGTCGGCTACCGGGGCTGGTCCATGTGAAGGTGGGTTTCGAGGGTTTACTGTAAAGCCCTCAACAATTAGAATAGGGTTTTGGGGACCATTATGTTTTAACTATGATAAGGAACCCCCAGGATAGTGTTGGCAATCTGTAGTAGGGTTGCGGGCGAAACCTCAACCCGCCAGTACTTAGACTCTAAACCGGCGTCTAACATTGAAATCCCCAAGCCCAAACCGTCTACAGCCGTAACCCATAAGGCCCTAATGGCTAACCTTCAGCAACTTGCTGCAGAGGGCCGCCCTCCGAGGTGACGGACCGAGAGGAGCCCTATGCTGTGCCAGCCAGCCTCCTGACATTGAGTTCCGACGTCTGGAGGTCGTTGGGTTGAAGATCTTTCCTTCTTTTTCCTTTGGGGTTGGGGTTTAGGATTTAGGATTATGGGGCTGAGGGTTTAGAGTTCTGGGTTGGGCTTTAGCAGTTGAAAGGGTTTCGGGGTTGGGAGTTTTGATGGAGTTCAGGGGATAGGGTTTTAGTACATAGTTGTTTGCGTAAATGGAGGTTGTCCTAAGTGAGGATTCCTTGTTTCGGATGGTTTCAGAATTTCCAACCGTGCTTCTAATCCGTCAACAGCGCGCAGGTGTGAGCTGACTGGAGGCTTCATGGAAGGCGAGACGAAGGAGCTTCCCGGGCCTCAATGGACTGTACCTTTAAAGGGGCCTCTAAGCGCGACCGCCGTTTCGAAGAGTCAAAGAGGGTTTGTTTCAGGGGAGGCTGCAGTGGAAGGGCCCATCAGTGGGAGGTGGTTTAGGAAGGGCGAGCTTTTCTAGCATCCGATTGCCACTTCGCCGAAGATCTCCAAGCCCTAGGGCCTGCTAGAAACACGAAGACCTTGCAGTGCTGTCCTTCAGGGTTGTAACCTTACCTTTGAAATAGCCTAGTCGAGCTATTCCGCCTTCTACAGCGGATTTCCCAGCCGAGGCTGCCTTTGGATGTGACGGCTGGGGAGTTTGAGGTGGTGCTCGACTTCCTCCTACCTGCGGCCGCGTCCAAAAGGGCGGTGGATGCAACGACTTCTGAATAGCTATAGGAGCTCTTTTGTTTCGGTTTCCGGGCTTGCGGGTTTAGTATATGAAGCTTGAGGGATGCTCTTCAAACTTTATCGGGGCCAAGGAACCTCGAGCTGCTGATGACACTCTCCTGGAAGTATGACCTACAGGGCCTGAAGCTCAAGTGCATGAACTTCATCGGCAATGAGGTCATCTCGGCCCACAACGTGGAGCGCCGTCTGTACTACGGCATCAAGTATCAGGAGTCGGCAGACAAGAACTTCTTCAAGACAGATCTCGGTAAGAGCATCTGGGACTTGCAAATTTTCTAGCGTGCGAGAAATTAGAGTACTCCCAAGTTGTGGTTTGGAAGTGCAAGGCTGCAAACCATACACTGCGATACACAGTTCTCGGCAATACGTGTGAGTCGATTGTGATACTCCTTTCGGTTCATTGGGTGCAGCATTGCTCGTGCCTCTAGGTGGTTATACGAGTACAGTCGTTCCACCTGTCTTTATGACTTTCAGTCTCACCGTTTCGAAGTCCATGAGCAGCGTCTTTTCGGAGGGGGCAGCACCCTCCACAAAGCCTCAGCCCTCAGCAATCACTAAGTCACTAAGGTAAAGACTTCCTTGCGGCAAAGTTCTTCGAGGTCGACGGCCGGGCCTGTCTTCGACGGGTTCGAAAACGGATCCAGGACTGCGGGACTGCGGGGGTGTTTTTTTTTTTGAGGGGGGGGGTAACCTACTCCGTTCATCTGGTTGGTTGCCTTGCTTGCATGGCCGTGTTAAGTTAAGGACTCCAACCTGAAAACTAGCTAAGCAGGAGAGGCTCTACCTTGGAGGGTCTGGGTCGGGCCACTCTCACTGTCTCATGCTCGTTAAGGGGCCCCGTCAGGCATGCTCCTCTGCGTCTCAGCTTATCTCTCACTCTCCCTTTTCCAGGAAGAAGCCGCAAAGATCTCGGCAGCCACTTCCCCTCTGACGGACCTCTATGCAGATGTCGTTGAAGATGTCCTCCACGCGGTGCGAACCCGTGGCCTTTCGGCGGTCGCTTCCTACAACAACACTGGGACCGGCCAGCTGCGACGCCGAATCGAAGTTGAGATGCCTCACGTGCACAAGTTCCTCAAAAGATCTGAGGACAGCTGAAGATCGAGCGCCGCAAAAAAAGGTTCCATCTGCAAGGAAGCAAGGTTCATCTTGCTCATCATTGCCCTCCCGACCCTGAAGAGCAGTACACTCTCGCGACTGTTGTGTTTTCCTTGTAGATTAGCTACACATATCAGGGCTAGGCCTCCTCCCCGCAAGTCATAAGCGCCCGATCTGCAGCTGCCGCCTCTTGGAAAGCTTTTCGGCATCAGGTGTTCAACTCTGTCTCTATCTCTCTATCTCTCTATCTCTTTATCTCTCTATCTCTCTATCTATCCATCTCCCTACCTCCCCCCTGGGCTGTATCCGTAGTAGTGATGCTATGTAATGTAAACGCGAGTATGTTAATATATATATATATATATACACACATATTTATACACCTTTACACACAAGAGACACATGTACGTATGTGCATAGGTATGTACATGTAATGGTAAAGATAGCTAGCTAGATAGACAGACAGAAAGTATGCATGTCCGTATGTATGTATGTCTGTGTGTACGTATGTAGGTATGTATGCATGTATGCGTTTATGTATGTATGTCTGTATATATTTGTGCCTTTCTGGATCTCTAGCTCTCTCTCGCTCTCTATATATAAATCTATGTAGCACATTAATTGTAGACGTATGGATGCATGCATGTACACTTATTATAAGTATACATGCATGCATCATATAATGTATGCGGAGGCACATATTACACATGTGCATATGTATGTATGTATATATATATACACACATATATATACATATATATATATATATATATTTATGTGTATATATATATGTATATATATATGTATATATGTATATATATATATATGTATATATATATATATCTGTATGCACACCAGCATGTACATACACAATATACACACACACACATATATATATATATATATACGTACACATGCATACACCCACACATATACCTACATATCGATATACCGATATTCCTATATTCATATATACATATGTACGTATATCATTTTCACGTATATACACACTTATACTCACAAAAAACCACCTACGAATGCCACCACTTAGCCGCAAATGCTAAGAGCAGCCGCCGCCGCTCCCAAAGGAGCGTGCGGCAGTGGCGACCTCATGGCCACCAAACCCTTAACCCCAATACAAAGTTATACCTCACGGCCACCAGATTCTTAACCCCCAATAAAAAGCTTTGTCTGGTTTTAACTCTATAGTCTACATCCCCAATCCGTGACTGTGAATCCCAAACTCTGAGTCCGAGTTAAAACCCCTAACCCGAAGCCCTAAAAATCCAACATCCTGATCCGGACCCCGACAGCCCTAAACCCCAACTCCCCAGTCCTAAACCCAAAGTCCAAGACTCCGTGAGAGAAAGTGTTTTACCTTCGTCGGAGGCCGGTCTGGCGCAGGGGATCTCAGTCGAGGATGAGAGTTCACGGCTTTTTTGGGGCATTGGGGTTTTCGGATGTAGGGCTTTATAAAGTGTTTAGGGTGCGAGCTGAGTCGGTAGAATTAAAACCCGTTCTTTTGACGTTAGGCAGGACCGTTGCCTCAAAGGCGAAATGCCCCAAATGCCCGGAACATCCAGGAAAGCTTAGGGCTTAGGGCTTAGGGAATCGAAGCTCTTCTAGCCTTTTGGCCCAAGCTGAATCCTGACCTCGCCCGAGGCCTCACGGAGCAGCCGTCGGCCGGCCGCAGTAGCCGAGATCTTCGAGGCCTTCTTGTAAGTAGGTGATGTTGTAGGGCGATTCGGGGTTGAATGAATGTCGATCTTTTTGGATGATCTCCTGCATGCCGGAATGCTGCTACCAATGGATGGATGTTGAGTCTGTTTCTCAGAAGTGCCATTTTGGGCATACCTTCTTCACGATCCAGGTATTCCTGCAGTTGTATACGATTCACGCAGTGAGAGCATATGTTGGACACGCTGTTGACGAGTCCTTTATCTGGGCCCGTAAAAACTTCGGTTGGATCAGAGGGCCGACGGTGCAGCTTTGACGAAGGACTATAAAGCATAAACACTTTGAGACCAGTCGGGCTTCTCCAGTCGTCCTTGGCACAAGGCTTTATCCCACAGAACTACAAACCCCCTCGTGCAGGCGCTGAGCCGGTTTTGATGTTGGCGTGGTTTAGATTTTTGCCTTGTCAGAGCCTTGGGGTGGCGGTGTTGAACAGCTCTCGCTGCGACCTGAGCCCCGAGTAGTAATTCTTCAGCTTGCGAGTCCAAGCAGTTACAGATGTTGCTTCGAAGTTGAGTAGGGCCTTTCGGGGCTCGGGTTCGGGTAAAGCCGAGAGTCCCACCAGCACTGCCCAAGACTCCAAACGAAGTGTGCAGCCCTGAAGCCCGATAGAAACCGAGGCTTAATTCAAAAAGCCCTTTTTCCCCAACCTCCGTCGCCTCCTCTTTTTGCTCCTCGAGGCGGCAGCCAAAGTCAGCAGTCGCCACAGCGGTTCTCAGGAGCCTCCTCGGCTTCAGGGCAGGTCGTTTCAATGATTTCGTCTCAAAATTTTGGATTCGGGCCATTCGGGGATTCGTGTTCATCATGTCTGGCTGGAAAGGTTGCACAGTATTTCGGGCTTTGAGCCCTTACCGGAAAGGTGCTGAGTGCGCAGGAATCCTGGACAGCTACCACCCAGAAGTGGGGTTTGCTTACGAAAGGTCGCAGTCGTCGTCATCATCGTCATCGTCATCGTCATCGTCATCATCATCGGCATCATCATCGGCATCATCGTCATCATCATCATCATCATCATCATCACAATCATCATCATCATCATCGTCACCGTCATTGTCATCGTCATCATCATCATCATCACGATCATCACCATCATCATCATCATCATCATCATCATCATATCGTCATCGTCACCGCCATTGTCACCATCATCATCATCATCATCATCACGATCATCATCATCATCACCATCATCATCATCAACACACGCTGGAAACATCAACGTCATCATCATCATCATCATCCTCGCCATCAGCATCATCATCACCATCATCAACATCACCATCACCATCACCGTTATCATCATCATCATCCTCGTCATCCTCATCCTCATCCTAACCATCATCCTCATCCTAATCATGATCCTCGTCCTCATCATGTTAGCAGTTGGTCGCTCATGGCACCATGGCTTGTTCCTGTGCTCTGCTGAACTGCATGACTATCGTTTTTTCCGTCTGCCGCTCTTACAGGTATTGGTGGAGGCCGATCCGTGTAAGTCTGTCATTGCAACTGCGGCAGCCTGAGGAGGAATTTGAGATCAGCCTCGACGAAAGCCTGGTTGCCAGACCCCCAGAGTCTTGCCTGCAGCTGCCATGACCTGCGGCTTCCGTCGTCATCCCCTAAGTGCCACATGTAAGCCTCAACTTTCGAAACGGCCATATGATCGAAGTGAAATGACTACATGCTGAAGTTCTGCGCAGGATCCCAGCATTAGCCGCATAAAGAACGATATTACATCGACGGAGCCTGCGCCACTGTTTCGCTTCTTTTCCATCTCCAAACAGGTACTATTCATGCAGTCACTACGTACACAAATACGATGTGACATGCGCCTTCTCTCTCTCTCTCACACACACACTCTCGCTCTCTCTGTCCCTCTCTCTGGCTTAGCTCTCTCTCTCTCTCTCTGTCTCTCTCTCCCTCTCTCTCCCAGCTGCGTACATATGCATACATACATCCATGCATGCATACATACATACATTCATATGTAATATAACATAAATGTGTATGTATATGTATATGTATATGTATATGTATATGTATATGTATATGTATATGTATATGTATATGTACACACATATTTACATATGTATGTGCATCTGTATGTATGTGTGTATGTATGTATCTGTATGTGTATGTGTGTACATTTATACTCATACATTCATACATACATACGTACATACATACGTACGTACGTACGTACATACATACATACATACACACACACACTTACACATACTCGTACACATACACATACACATACACATGCATACATACACCCGCACACACACAAAGCGTATGCATGCTGGTTCGTCACCTCGTGATCGGCCTTGGCCATGCACTGAAAAGCAAGGCCGGACCCGACGTCGAGGACGACGACGACCTCGACGAGGTCCCAGACGGAGAGAGCTGCGATTGGTCGAGGGGAGGACGGTCGAGAGTTCAGCCGCTGAGCCCAGGAAACTCCTAGAAGTCCTTAGCCGCAGGCATCCTAAATCACAATCCCCAACACTAAGGTGCACGGTCTGCCGAGGAACAAGTAGTCCTACGATCACATACTTAGTCAAGAATGCCTGTGTGGCCCATGGAGGCTCCGTGCGGCTCCAAAGGGGACTCTTGCACGCGGGTTTCAGAGTCCAGTTCAATTGCAGACAGCCTGGCTTGATTTGCATTTCTGCATCATGCTTCGCTCCGATAGCAGTCGTATCAGTAATCACTCAGTCATCATAGTCACAAAGTAACGAACACAACAGTAACAGTAAACGTGGTAGCAGTAAGAACCTCCAGCAATTCCTCGTCGGACCATTGCTGACCCCGAAACTTTGAGCTTAGGAGTCCCCGCTTGCCGTAACCAGCCCTCAAGAGCTTTCCTTGGAGGCACCCGAGCTGACAGCAGGGGGGTTCTATCCCCAAGCAGGCGCTGAGGCTCCTACTGAGAACTTCTGTGCCCTTCTCGAACAGCTTTACTGCACTCGGTTTTGTCAGTCTCGGACTTGGATTTTGCTGGTGGGGCCTCTCGCTCTTGAACAGATGAAGGGAGGTTGTTTGTGCGGCTTTTTGGTTGCAAACCTATGGCGTTAGGGCGCGGTCTCCGGATGTGGATTTCGCACCTGCGCTGAAACCTCCAACGGATCCACGCCGCTAGGACCTTAAAATTCAAGTCCGAGACTAAATGCTTCTGCTTCTCCGATTGTCCTTTCCGGTTGAGGGGTTTCGCTTGCGGTGCCGAGAGTTGCATTTTCTGGTGTTTGAAGTTAAGTGGGAATGGACACTATGAGCCGGAGTCTACGTTTGGGTTCCGTGCATTTTTTCGCAGCAGCTGCCTGATAGCAGAAAGAGGTAGCGTTGGGGCACTGATTCCAAAATGCGAAGCCTAAGCAACCAACAACCTCCAAATAACAGCTGAAACCATGGTGTTTGCCCAGGTCAAAGGCTCCCAACCCAGTGCCCGCTCATCCCACCGTGAACCCGAGAGACCAGTAAAGTGACAACGAGATTCAATTGGAACTAACCGAACTAACCTTACATGCGCTATTCTCTAGTCTAGTTTCGTGGCAAGAAGTAACGCTGCAATGATCGCTGGTACAACTCCCTCGACGCGCTGCCCTGAAACCCCACATCTCGGCAGGGCGCCCCAGGTGAGATCGTTGACGCCCCAGCCCAAGAGCATGTTTAGCTTGCACCGTTATTCTATCACTGACTAACTATTCCTCACGAATCAATTTTCTGGCGACTGTGGTCGAGAGATCCGTAGATAAACAGGTGGTGGTCAGCACCGTTCTCGTTGGAGCTCAGCCGAAACACAGCCCCCAACCCGCATTCTGAGCTTGACGACATCGACCAACATTCACGTCGGAAGGCTTACCTAGCTTGTAGACAAAGCACACACGGAAGCACTCCCATTCGTGATTTGCTTCAACCGTGCGCCACACAGCACGGAAATCTTGTTGTGGACCGGTGCCCAGAAATTGTCACTCACATCTCGTCTTCCGCCAGGAGGAGGAGGAGCAACGAAAGCAACGGCGCTTTGTGGAGCGGCGGCAGAAGCTGATGGGCTACGTTGTGGAGGCTCCGCTCGCAACACTCACTCAAAAAGTCCTTGGGGTTTCGGGTGTAGGCGTAGGATTTTTCGTGTAATGGCCTTTGGGGCCCAAGCTCAAAGCCCTCGGAGCATGAACGGGTTTATCAACTTCCATTTTTCTGGATCGGTGAGTACCTGACACACAGAAGTTGAAGAAGATTGTTTTGCTAGTGCCGAAGCACGAGGACGGAGCCGTTGCAGCACCAGATCTTTATGGTATCCGCGGACTTTTCTGCTTCTTTGGGCCCCAGCTCTGCTAGAAAGAGATGCTTCGTGAATCATGTTAGTACATGTGTATTTGAAACATACATACATGTTACCGAAGTGCCTCCTCCTTGGTGTGCTATTGCCTCGCAAAAGAGTTGGCCAGGAGGGGGCTGCGATCTACGGGAGCCGTGAGCTCGGCCTGTGCTAGGTTCCAGGTTAATATTATGATTATCTCATGCACAGCCCCAAAACCCTATTCTAATCATTAAGCTCATTAAGCCTTCTACAGGAAGGAAGATTTAAATTTTGGGTTTCGGACTTGCATACCTGCAATTCTGGAATTCGATTCTTGGCGCAAATAAAGAGTGCTTCGGGTCTTCAGTTTCAGTGTTCTGCGATCGTAGACTGAGGCGGCTTGAATTAGTCGGACTCACTGGGAAGCCATCTCTGAACCGATCGATCTTCTTTCCAAAAACCACCCCACGACGGCGACTGGAGGTCAGAAGGAGCAGTACCTGGAAGACCTGCAGCAGCTCTTGAAGGTTGCGCCGGTGTGCTTCCACAGAGCCCTTAACAGTTCACAGCCTCGCAAGGGCAATATACAGAATAGACTGTTTCGTTTGAAGCTGTGCGGGGCCCTTAATTTGGGAATAGACCTAAAACTTAAGCCGTATGAAGTATGAAGGCGGTTGTTGCATTCACCAAGACGTTTGGGGTTGTCTCAGTGGTCCCAGGAACTTCGACTTCCAGGTTACACGGACCCGGTGTAAGGTGGATGGGATTGGAATTTAGAAGCTTAGAGGTTGAGGTAGTTGGGGTTGAGCTCCCAAGCGTACCGCTGCCCGGAACGAAAGACTTCGAAGACCAACCCGCAATCCTCCAACCCCGCCCTTCGCAGCAGAAACTCGACAAATCCTGAATCTGCAATCTGCAACCCTAAAGCGGCATCAGAACTCTGAGAAAGTCTTGAATCGTAATTTTTCACTTTCAGCCCTTAGAACCCCAAAAGCCCTCAGCCCCAAAACTCACACCCTGAGTTCAGCGCTCAGTGGCAGAGGGTTCAGGGTTGGAGGTTTCGCAAGTTTCAAACCTCAAAACCGCCAAGCTGCAAAAAGCAGAGGCTGAAATCGTTAAAGCCACGGAAGCTCGATCTTATCCGAATACCTGAACTAAATTTTCAGGATGCTCCCACCGAGACCAGGGGCCAGTACCTGCAGGACAAGCTGGAGGAGACGGGGTTCTGTCTCTTGTTACGAGTGGGCTGAGCATCTCGCCGAGCGTTGGGCTATGTGTTCAGAACATGTTAGCCTTGCGCCATGAGAACCAATAGTGCCATGCGCAGTTATCTACTATTCGTTCTGAGTATGACCATTGACAGTAGCAAGACCAGTGACTAGTGTTGAAGGGCTGACGTCGTGCTGCCGCAGTGGCTGGCATCGTACGTAGTCGTCTTCGTCAGCAGTTTTGCTGTGCTCGCTGAGTTTCTGTTTTGCATATATGGGTCTAGATCATTCTGTGACCACAACGCTAGGTCGGTTCAGATTGAACTGTGGCACTTGCGAAGCTGTCATTGTTATGCGCCATGCGCCGGCGAACACTCTCTCGTTCTCTCGCCGTGCCAGCAAGCTTCACCCTTTAGCCCGCACCCTACAGCTGAAACGATGGTATCACGCCGTTCTGATGCATGGATGCCAAAATTGAGACCCTTGGACCAAACTCCCAAGAGACAGCATGCAGGAGCCAACCCAAGAAATGCTGGCTGTCCGCATGCCCGAGGTGGCAGCTTTGTCGGAATTCTTTCCGGCTTCACCCAATGACTTTGAGCAGAAGCCTTCGCTTCCCAGTGTTTGTCCGGAAGATTGTATCAATCCATCGTGTTCGCGGGCTGCGTTTAGAGCATCTCGAGGTTTTCTTGCTGTTTTGCCCCGCAGGTCCTCGGCCCTCCCCGAGACGGTCCGGAGTTCGCGGCATGGCACGTGGAGCCTTACCAGGCACCCGCAGGGAGTGTACTGTAGGTAAAGGTTCGGGCGTTTCGAACTCCTGCTCTGAAACTGATAAAATATTAAAAGCCTCCAAGCCAATTGGCAGTCCTGTGCCCATGCCGTCGCTGCTCTTGTTGTTCTCTTATGCTTCGTATTTCTTCTTACGTGTGTTCTTGCCATGTCCACCATTCGCAGTATCATGGAGAGGAAGTAACAGAAGCGAGGGTGGTGATGTGGAAGAAGATGATGATGAAGGCCAAGGTTAGAGTGATGAAAACAATGACAAGCATGACAACGATGATGGCAATGGCATTAATCTGTCGATGGTGGTGCAGGAGGTCGTGGTTCTGGTGGCGGCGGCGATGGTGGTGTTCGCCATGGCAATGCAGCTAAGATATCATGATGTCAATGCTGCTCGTTGTTATTCCGTCATTCTTCTCCGTTTTGTCGCTTTGACTGCAGCTTCAGTCTTCAGTTTCTGACCATGCCCTGTTTTGAAGATCATTGGTCGACGTCGCTGAAATCCTAGATCCTGCCCTAGATTTCCATCGATCAGGGGCTAGCAGTACAAGCTCTCCAATTCGAGGGCGGGATGCCACGTTGCCAGTTCGGGTGACCGGCTGTTCTGTGGGCAGCCCCTAGTTTCCGCACTCTGAACCCGTCATCACCTACACGTCCACCAGACCCGGCAGGAGGAGATGCAGATGGTGGGTGAGCTTGGCCCGGCGAGGGTAGCCAGGGAGCCCGGCGCAGCAGAGGCTTTAAAGAAGCCCGAAGCCCTGAGCCTACAAGGCCAGATCTCATTGCACCCGAAAGCCCTGAACCTGAAACCCTGCTTAAGGGCCCGACATCCAGGAACCCTGGACCTCAACACTTGAGTCGTGCACCCGAACCCCCAAACGCCTAAACCTCTGAACCCCTAAGTCCCCAAGCCCGACTAAACTAACTATAAACCCTTAATTAACTTCGACACCTGAACCTTGAATGCTCCGAAGCCCTAACCTTGAACCCTGAACCTTACACAGCTGAGCCACAAGCGTCAGAAGCACCATTCCGAGGCTTGGTGCCAGTGGTGGGATCGAGTTCAGGGGCCCCGGGCTCAAGAGGGCTTTTGCCTTGTGGGATATCTCGGGGCTTGTTGGGATCAGGGATTTAACAAGGGCAGTTGACCTCTGTTCGAGGGTGCTCTCAATTTCTGTCTGGGCTTGAGGTTGAGGGTGTAGACGAAGTCAGTGGCATTAAGCCTGCCAGGTGCTTAGTGCGTTGGAGCCTGGGCTTTAGGGTTTCCAGCGCTAGATGTGCAGCTGTTAGATCCCTCAGGTGCGGTCAAGTCATTGACTTCGTCGACCGAGTCGCCGTCAATGTGGTCTCCGCGGCCTTGACGACTGGTGCCAACGTTCATCCACAAGCGAAGCTCCTTGGCTGGTGCTTTGTTGCATAGCCCTCGGCCTAGATTTGTTGAATGTCTCAAAGCTTGTTGATCTGATTTGGTAGAATAATCGTGTTTATGTCACCTAAGCCAGATCGAGCCAAGCCCACAGCCAATATGGGAGATAGGCCGACTCCAATGCATCCATGAGCGCCATGCATTCTTGTCCGGTCGAGTCCAACCCTGCCTCTGATCAGTCCAGCTCCGCTCTTATCTCGTGTGGTCCCAAGTCAAACTTCAGTTAAAAGGTCAGATGACTCTCTTGACAGACCACGCATGCCTTGCCGGCCACACGGCAACAGTGCTACCCGTGGATTACGTAAAACAGAGAACGAAATATGACGAAACGCAGAGCAATAAGAGCAGCAGCGGAAGACGAGCCACCAGCAACAGCAGCAACAGCACGTCCCATTCCCTAGACGTCGTCGACTTCGACAAGTCACTGGTAGTGGTGGGGCTAGAGCAGTTGAAGTCGTAGTGGTGATAAGATTCTCCGCTCTCCTCGTCAGCATAGCACGAGTGGCCTGACCTGGATTGAATTCTAAGCCCTGTGGTGCCAGTGCCAGAACGGTTCGAGGTATCTCATGCAGGGCGAGTTTGTGGAGTATCGGAGGTCCGACGTCCGACTGTGTTGAGTTTTGTGCTTCTGTGGACGGTCGATTGTTTAAGATTTGGAAGTGTGCAAAACGTTACCAGCGATACGCACATAGGCTCTCTGTCAGAGGACATCGTGGCATACTGTGCAGCTGCTGTGTGTGGCCAACCTTCTCGGCAATAAATGATGTTGTGCCCATGTCGCAAAGCACACGGCAGTTCTTGCACGCTCCACGCTTCATTTGCGGATGCAGCTACACTTTATTAAGCAGCGTGTCTACGCCTGGTTTTCGCTAGGTTTCGTTATATCAAGCCTCATCTGTTGAGCCACGTGTCTTGCCGTTTCTGATGTGTCATCATGTCTTGGCTTTGGCCTTGGCAAATGGTGTCATCTCCCGAGCTTTTGGTGGCATGCAATACTGGTTGCATGGTGCTCAGTGGCAATAGACAAGAGGTGTTCCATGTGTGTTGCATGTAGTTCGTGGCGGTGTGTTCCGCTCGTCTGTCACGCAACTACCTGAAAGTTCTTGACGGCAGAGGTTGCGCTGCTTGGCATTTGTAGGACTGATGGAGGACCCGATTCAAGAACAATCCTGGTAAGACCAACCAAGCCTTGGAAGCCTCATAAAGCTTTTCAGAATGACAACCACATTCTGTCTTCGTTGACAGGGTCGAGGCAACCGACGGCAATGCCCGGGCCATCCTCATTCGTGGGGTCAAAGGCATGGCGAGTTCTTCTTCTGACTCTCTTCTAAATCTTCCGGTTTGCTAGGACTACTACTCCAATATCTACCACAACGACAACAGAGTCTAGCAATAGCAACAACCACGACGACGACTGCTGCTACTACTGTCACTGCCAGTGCCACTGTTAGTGCTACTGCTACTGCTACTGCTACACTGCTATACTGCTATGGCTATACTGCTACTGCTACTGCAGAAAGTTGAAAAGCATTTTTTAGTATGGCATCCATCCTACCACCGTACTTGTCGGGGTTGAGGGTTTAGGGTTGGGAGGTATCCTACAAGCGTGTTTGCTATGATAAGGCTATGTGCTTTCTTGGGGTCCTTCAGCGGAGCTGTGATGTCGGTTGCTGTGGAAGTTGGACTGCTCACTGACAAAACAGGTTCAATGCAGCTAGACTGGTGTGAAAGTGCGGAGATGTTACAACAACGGGTGCCCATCTGGCGGCATTGTGAATGGATGTGCAGCGATCGTAGAAGCAAGTGTTTGGAACATCGACTCACTGCCATGTCACGTAAGCAAAGCTCAAGTAGAAGCTAACGGCGGTGCTGTTGCTGCCGCTCTTGCAGATCTGTTGTGACCTCGTGAATTGCCGGCTGTGGTGGGTACCGTAAAGCTGAAGATGTGCAGCACGGCGACTCCAAGGGCTCTACCCCTAGAAACCTGAGCCCTGAAACATTGAAAACCCTAAAACGCCCTCGAAGCCCGGACCCCGGAAGCTCAAACCTGGAACTGCGTGGGAGGTTGGCCTTTGGCGTGCGAGGCCTCCTCCGGCAATTTTGCTTTTGCTTTTCTCATGCGAGGGAGAGGCGGGGGGAAGCTTGTGATAGAGGAAGCGCAAGAGCCGGAAACCTCGGACAATACACTCCAAACTCTTCCGATCATGTATGCTGGCTGCTACAATGTGGAGGTACAGCGGGGCCTATTGACCCTGAGATCAGGATCCTGACTATCGGGACCTAAACAAGTCATGCCTGTTTTCTGAAAGCCCCCTGTCAACCCCGAGACTTGAGACTCCGTATAGTACCTTTACAGGGCCCTTCAAGGAGCCCTTATAGAAACGCATGTAAGACGGATCAGGGCTCATTGCTACGAATTACCTTAAAGACTCCTTTCAAAGGCATCCTTAAAGGAACCCTATTCGAAGTATGACGGACCCTATATTAGATGATGGATTTTGTAGTTTTGTCCATGACATCTCCTTGCCTCAGGTCGCTTCACTGGACCCGAGTAGGGCGCTACCAGCCGACTAGCCAATGCTCAGGGAACAAAATCTTTTTCGGTTCGGGTGGGGGAGGTCGGGTTTTGGGGTTTATGGGTTTAGGGTCTAGTTGTTTTCTGGTTTTTGAGATGTTCATGGTTCCTTATTTCCGAACCCGCAGTTTCGGCTGTCGGTATTTTGGGTCTGGGTTCAGGGCTTGGGCTTCAAGTGTCATATAAGCTGCCAGCTTAGATTCCCTGCTAACGATCGAAGACCTGGAAGTCAGGGTGGGAAGCTTCAAAACGATAACTCTGGAGCCCAACAGACCGCAGACAAAGGCCGCCCAAACGGGTCTAGGAAAGCCATCCATGATTGGACGCTCCCGCGCTCGCCCATGTGAAACCCCTCAAGGCCGCCATCGACATGGTAACTCCCAAGAACCAAGACGCACAAATTCCTCCCACAACATCAGGCAACACCAGACTGAGGAAAACCAGCTAAAGCTTCCCCGAATAATATTGCGGCCATGGCGTGGTCCGGCTGGAACAATGCAGGATGGGGCTACGGCTATGGGCAGAATGGCCAGAACAACTATGGTAATCGTGGCTCTGCCGAAAAGATGTGTGCGCACCCATCGTGTGGGCGCCTGGGCGGAAATATTTTGTGGCCCTACAAACCAGGCCCTCTATCGCGCATCCAAGACTTAGCTAACATCTTACACTTTACAGTCTTTCGACGGGGTGGCATCCTAATCGACATGCCTGCTGAGTTTCTAAATTCTAAACGATGAAGATCGTGAAGCCTTAAATTACTTTAACAGAGAGGAGTCTCAGCAATTGGCAATAATTAAGCCTCCGTCGCACAATTCATTACAGTTGCTGTATACCATACAGTTTAATGCGAATGAATGTAACAGTATGATTCATGATCCTGGTATTCCAAAACCGATTTGCGCTTCTTTGGCCCCTCTTCACACGGGACACTTCCCTGTATTCGAGCACGATAGTTTACAGTATAATGTTTAGGGACCCTAAAATAAAGGGATACTGTTGGTAGTTATCCCCTTTGTTACTAATACAACCCCTTGCTGAGGTTTCTTTGTTCAGGCCAACCCCAATCGCTGAATCCCATTGTGCGGGCTTCAGGTATATGCGGTCCCAACATTCACCACAAGTATCCCCCCTTAGGTCCCTGTATAAGTCAACATAAGATCCCCAAATGTCTGTAAGCCCCAGCCAGCCCGCTGACCCAGGTACGGGGTGCCGGAGGGCGGGTGGGCAGGCGGCTTCTGCTGCAAAAGGTGCTATGAGGCGGGGTCATAAACCCTAACCCCCAAACATGAAATCCTACATGTTCAATCCCTATAAACCTGAATCCTCATCCCTCTACCCAACTCAAGTCCGAAACAAGCCCCCACATTCGAATCCGCACCAGTGCGACCACCGAGCGCTTGCTTAGGGTTTCGAGGTTTAGGTTTCAGGGTTTCCTGCAACCGACATATGGGTGCATCTCGACATTCGGGTCCTTCTCTCACCTTCCCTAGAGGCTTAACTCTTCGAGCCAGCATATTGCACCGCAGGAATGGAAGAAGTTGAAATTTGCCAAAAGGTTGGGTGTTGGAGAGCTATTATGCTTAGGGCTGTGCAGTGTCGGCTTCAGACTCCAGCCCCAGAGCTTGGCCGTTCGGGGTTTAGGGTCCACAAATTGTCTGACCCAAATGACTGCATCACCTTTTTTTTTGATTTTCGGACCGACAAGGGACATAATGTAGAGAAGTACCTATTTGGCAAAACACAGGGATCGCAGTGGTCGGACTCTCTTGAGCTTTAGGGTCACTACGGTGAATCCTCAAACTAGCAATTACCAACTGCTAAGGGAGGCATGGAGGAATATCGCACGATAGTGATACAGGGATTCGATCCGTTTCGAGTTTAGGAGGACACCTCTTACTACATTGCGGCGTCCGTTTCGCGCTAGCGGGGCCTCGGGAGTCTAAGACTCAAGCATCCAACCGCCACATGGGTTAAAGTAGGGTGCTGCTCGAGGGTACTATTCCTTGGATGGCTGACAGAGCCTGAGCACCAGTCACTTCAAGGGTCGCTGCGCGCGGTCCTTTTCCAGCGTTTAGCCTTTCGGGATTCGGAGTATATATGAGTAAATGGTATGCTTGGAGGATCTAGACATCACGACTTACACCGTTGCATGACCTTGCAGATCCAAAACCTTCGGAACCATGGTAGTTGAGCATAGAACTTCCACATAGGGTTTAAAGCCTCACGCGCGGAGCCCTCTCCGAGTCAACCCTCAAGCCCTAAAATCCATAGCTCCTGCAGGCCACATGGGTTAACTAAGGGTTTTGCAGTCCCGAGATGTCTTAAATCCCCTTAACCCGCTTCCTGTTCGGTAGACAGCTCAGGGTACAATGTGCGGGCTTTCTTGCCCACGGTAAAAATCTCCGTTTAAACTAAGCTATGGAAAGCATGGTGTGTTCTTTGTCAAGGATAAAGCAGGATCCTGTCCATGAGCAGTACGCGGCCTTAACTGCTCAAAGCTTCCATTCGTGGATCCTTTCATCAAGGTCCCGAAGCCTGCAGCTTTCACGCGTCAGGCCTATGTGGCAGGGCAGAAGCCGATGCACGGACGACGCTGCGAAATGAAAGAGGTGTGGGGAAAACCCCGAGCTTCAGCGGATGCCCCGCCGGACATGCTCCCCCTCAATCCGCCCGGCAAGCGACCACCACCAACACCCACACCAACACCAGCCCTACCATGCCCGGCACCATCCACAGCAGTAGCGCCAAAGGCATCTACAGCAGCAGCGCCACAGGCATCCACAGCAGTAGCACCAAAGGCAACCCCACCCACAGTCGCCAAAGCAGAACCTGCACCCACAAAGCCCGCAGCGGCAGCACCTGCCAAGCCCCGCCCTCCACCACCGCCGTGCGAGACCTCGGCGCAAGCTAAGCCAGCTGCTCCTGCCAAGCCAAGCGCCCCACCAGTGTCGTGGGAGTCACCTGTGCCCAAGCCGACTGCTCCTGCCAAGCACAGCGTCCCACCAGCGCCGTCCAAGTCCGAGACCTCGGCGCCAGCGAAGCCAGCTGCTCCTGCCAAGCCCAGCGCCCCACCACCGCCTTCCCCGCAGGCGCAATCTGACGCAACCGCCAAAGTGATGTCGCCACCCGGCAATGCTGACTCCGGACCCTCGGCTCTGTTGTTGGCATCTGTTTTGCTCAGGAGTTTAGGGAGGGGTAGGGAGTTTAGGGATTGGGTGTTTCGGCTCAGGCTAGGTGCAGCAGATTTTTGGGCTTGTCAGGGTTAAGGAGTCTCTGGGACACTATACAGTAGCTGTCTAGACTTGGCCTGGTTTGGGTGATGGAGAGATGAGAGATTCCGTTGGGGGGTGTAGGTTGACCTCTATGGTCCCATGAAGGATGCTGTTTTGACCCATGCAATGGTGGGAAGCCCTGAACCCTGAATTCTCGTACCTTTCAGTCTTTGTGCTGTTCGGCGAGGTATTCCTGCATCCGCGCATCCAGCTGAAGAAGCAGGTCGGGTTTGAGGGCTTCTAGGGTTCGGACTCTGGGGTGTAGGGGTAGAGGGCAGCAGGGGTTCTTCGGGGTTTTAGGGCTATAGGCTTACAGGATTTTTGGGCTTTAGGTCTGGGAGGTCAGGGTTGTGAACATCATATGGTACTGCAGAGAGTATGTTCCAGTCTTGGCATTACGGCCAGTGCCCAGCCCCCTTTTGAGAGATCCACAGAATGGTGCCCTTGATACAAATCCCATCTTCGCCCAAACTGTGGGTTTCGGCGCTCCACAGGTCTTACTCGCTTTATGCCTAAGTAGATTTCGCTTGCACACATGCACAAAGTCGTGTTACGGCCCTTTTCAAAGGTTCGGAAAATGGAAGGATTCTATCTATACCCATCGGATGCTTGCCAACCCTGAACCTTGAATTATCAGAAGCCCTAATAGCATTATCACCTTGTGCCTCAAGCCCGAACCCATCTGATGAAAGTGTTTGGCCAGCCTTTCCTGGAGGACGGAGATCCGCATCGACGCGCCCAGCCGAAGGAGCAGGTCGGGTTTCGGGGCTTCTGAGATTCTGGGGTCGGGATTTCGGGGCTGCAGAGTGGGCGTTCAGCTCTGCAGCAGGGTTTCAGGCTTGGGTGCGCAAGGTTTCGAGTAGAGAGCTTGGAGCATTACAGGTTTGTCAGATGTGTCGATGGCTCAGTCCCTGGTTACCGCCGATTGCTTCGAGGACTTACGTGCCCTAAATTGCAGATCCATGTCGGAGAAGATGAACCCACTCAATATCACGACTACACCCCGTTCAGTCGGCTCTCATGCAGAGGTTTCCAGACACCTGCCCAAAAAAACACCAGTCCTGCCGAAATGCTGTTATGAACCCTAAACCCCCAAAACTGACACGTCGAATCCTACCTATACGTAAATATAGCCAGAAAACTACAAGCAAGCCATCCAATAGCTGCAACGGGTTGTGTCTTGGTTGCGTGGCCGTGACACAGACTCCTACCTCACATCCTGAGCCCTGAACCCCAAAACCTGGTCCTTACATTCCGACCTTACACCACAGATAAATGGCGCTCTAAGGGTATAGGCGGTATAGGGTCAAGTACCAGAAGGATCCATAGTGTCTTTCTGTAGAGGCACCCTGCTGTCTTATCAGTAACTGTTGCTCATGCATTCTGCTTGAGCTTGCCTCACGCAGCATGTCAATGATTGCATGGGTAATGTAGGGGCCCAGATAATGACCAAGGGCCCCAAAACCCTATTTGAATTATCAAGGCCCCTGTATTAAACCACGACCCCGGCCAGCACCAACCTCTTCAGGGTACAAGGTTTCGACCTAACAACACTGCAAGGGCGAATTCAGGCCTGAAGCCCAAAACTAGATAATTCTCCGCAGGGCAATGGCTGGGACAAGGAGATCAGCGCTGCGCAGGCTCGTGTCAATTCAGCTGGTTAGGGTCCACCGGGAAACCCACAACGCGAAATCCGCAAATCCTTGAACCCGTAACTGCCGAGCTACCGTAAACTGCGGGCCTCTCATGATGAGAGTTTCTCAGCAACAGCCTGAGAAGCTTTATGTAGACCTCCGTATAGGACTGGAAGAACTCAAGGCTTGAAGCTGCAGACTGTGCACTCAAACTTTAAGCCCCGAGTCCTAAAATTCCAAAGCCTCAAGACCCTAAACCTCGAACCCCGTTTCCACCAATCAACAGCCTCCGGGCACGAGGCGGGGTGGACTCCATAGTCCTAAAGTCACAGGATCCAAATGTTCATGGGACACGCTTCGGAGCAGTGAACCTTTAAATCCAAAGGCCTCATCCTAGAACCCTTCAAGGACCCGAAACCCGAGGCCCAGAATCGCAGCTGCCATGATCTAAACTCTAAGCCCGAAACCGGGCCTGCCATGATAGGCGAAGCATCGGAGCAAGAAGCGAAGCAGTGCGGGAGTTGCTTGGTTCATTTGAGGGTTGAGGCATTTAGGGCTTAGGGCTTCAGGTTGTGAGGGTTTGAGTGCTTTGAGGGCTTAGGGCTTTGGACGTTTGACCGTCTAGGGTTTATAGTGCTTGAGGTGTCCAGAGTAGAAGCCAAAGTAGAAGCCAAACACAGGGAAGGCGGAAACATGCTTCGTGGAGTGACGGGATGTAGGCTGTCCCGGATCATCTACTCCCCAATTTCAGCCACGTATACGAATGATTGATGGGAGCCCGATGCTGAAGGCTGAACTGTGAGCCCTGATTCCGAATCTATGCCTGTGGCATGTCACATGCAACAAGACGTGCACATGGTTTTCTACAGGTCATGCTGCCGCTGAGTTGTTCAGAAGCCGGACCTTAGCAGAAGGCACGCCTTGCAATCGCACTAAGACGTACCTGCAAAGGAACAAACGAAACGTGGACAAAGAAAAGACGTGATAGGATACGCTGCCTTCTTGCAGCAGTAAGATTTATTCATCACCGTGATGAGGACCCAAGCCATCCCGAACACCCTTAAGTTTGCCCATAGTGTTGTCGGGTTTGAGTTACAGTCGCCCCGTCAAGCGGTGCACTCTCTGAAGCTTCACCTCACAGGGCTCTCCCATACAGCAAATACAAGACATACTAGACAGTTTGTGCATGTGTGTATGTATGTATGTATGTACGTATGTACGTATGTGTACTTTCTTGCACATAGCATCTATATGACTCTATATCCTAGTCTTGCCGTGCCAGCGACAATCTAATGGGAGGGTCTTGTAGAACCGTAAGGCCCGCAGCGACGGCTCAATGTTGCAGCAGTTTCCCTTTCATCTCTGAAGTGCGTAAACCGTAATCCCCAAAGCATCTTGACCCGATGTTGGCAGGTTCCGCAGGGAAATCCACTCTGCTGCCTTTCAAAGCAGCGCCGACGCAGTCCAGGCCATACCTGCCAGCCCAGCCGTGCGAGCCGCCTTACAAAGCGGTGCCAGCGAACCCAACCTTGCTGCAAAGCAGTCAGACACTCAGCGGGTTCAGCGTCTGTCTTAGCCTGTGAGTAAGACCTCCATCGTGGGTATCGCATGATTCAGTTATTGGTGGCTGTAGCTCGATTCCCTGTGCAGCCGTTGATTCAGGGCTCAGGGGCTCTGGGTTCAGCGCTTCTAGGGCTTTAGCGTCCGGGGTTCAGAGTCTCTTGATATATGTTGATCTACAAGGTGATTGGTGCAAGCCAGGCGATTGGTAGGAAGCTTCGATAAAAGAGGTCAAGGGTTTAAAGTTTAGACCCATTAAGAGCGAACTCACTCGGAACACACGCACACACACAGAAGTGTGCATTTACTTGTAGCGATCTTTTGGTCAGCTACCAGGTTGTATCTATCTATCTGTCTATCTACGTACATGGGTATGTACTGTATGTGTCTATCTACAGTACCTATCTACCTACCTACTTACCTATCTACCTACGTATCCGGCGGCGCTTGTGTATTCAACCACACGGCAGGCTTCGAAACATGCGAGACAGGCATGCAAGCAAAGCAGGGTTGCACACACAAACACAATAGACTCCGGAATCATGCTGCAAAGCCCTGTACCTGAAACCTTTAACTCCGAAGCTCAGATCAGCTTGCAAGAGCTGAAGGCAAAGACCATCGACACGTGCTGCAAGCGGGCGAGAAGAAGCCGAAGCTTCCAGAGGCCCGGCGAAGTTCCTCTTGCGATTGTTATGAGGGCTTTACATCGGGTTCTGTTTTTGTTGGGAGTTGGCAATGCTCTGAGGGTTGAATCTTTCTTTCCCCGGCTTGCCGGAAGTTGAGTGTTAGCTTTCCTTGACCCCCATCCTGTACAATCACCAAAAGCCGGTACAAGCTGCAATCCCCTTGCTGTCCCGAACGTCGGGAAAGCAGGTTCCAGAATCCGGCGTAAGTCCCTAGACCGTACCGAAGGCTTGTCCTGAAGGATTGGGCAGGTCGGAAAGGAAACTACAAAACCTTCACAACCCTAAACCCTAAACCCTAAGCCTCACGGTGTTAGGAAAACTGGGCCACCGAGCTTCTCAAGCCGCTGCTGCAATTCCTTGGTCCGAGCCACAGGGGCCAGACGGGGCATGGAAGGGCCAGTTTTTAGCAATTCGGGTACTTTTAGGGTTACGGTACCGAGATCAGGGATCATGAACATGAAACCCTAAAAACCCTAAATCCTGAAGACTGTATAAATCCCAAACGAGAGGCCCGAAGCCTTAAACCCCAGAACCAGTCCGGCGGGGTTCCAGGCAGGATTTGGTTGAGTTGAGGGCTTAGAGGCCGGGGTTAGTGTAGGGGCCTGTTGGCTGTGAATCATGGCGCAAGATAAACCCAAAACTCTTCTTTTGAGCGTGGTTGTGCGGGAGCATTTGCCAGAGGAGTTTGTTGGCTCTTGACAGGCGTCTTGAAGGTTCGAGGTTGAGAGCGTGTCGCGAAACACCACGCTGAGGCCTGGCAGAGGAGCTGAGAGGTCAGAACAGCCTCCACTGCTGCCAGAGACTTGCTGAACGCTTCAACAAGGAGGCGGGGTAGAGAATTTCAGGCCTCTCCGACAGTTCGAGACGGTTTCAAGGCACATGTCCTTGAGCTTCCCGTGACGTGTGTACGTGTAGAAAGTTTTCAATTGTATAGGCATACTGGAAGATCTCGGTAGAACAGAAGGAAGAGATGTTGCTGGTCTTAGCTGCAAGATTTTGGGCGCTTAAGTTTTGAGGGTTGAAGTTTTAGGTCTTCCTGTGGCCTTCCCTAGGCCCCAAAGCCTCAACCTCTAGACTCAAGACGACAGAAGCTGCTTCCGGGTTTACGGCCTCGGGTCTTGGGCCTTGGGCATCAATTTAACCTATAGCCCACTGTGCATGCCGCAAAGGCAGGCCAGCAGAAACCTTATCACAGCCAGGCCAAACTCTGAGCACTCTAAGCTCCGATTTTTGAGTTACAGGTGCTCTGGGCTGGCCTGGCAAAGGGCTTTAGGGCCCCTCGGGAGCTGAATGAACCCGCGGCATCTGATGTTCTGAGCCCCCGGTCGCCACATGCCCCAACGCTTACTGCTCAGAGCCCTTTGAGGGGAAGTTGCCTGACTCGGATTACAGTGAGTCCATGCCCTCCAACCTTAAGCCTTACATCTGTGACCCCATGAACTCAAAACGCTGAACCTTATACACAAAACCCTCAAAACTCCATAAACTCCAAACCGTGTCAGCGCTACACCCTAAACTCTGCACCAGCAACCTTGAACCCGCAAATCCTTAATCCGAACCGGTATATCCAAACCTCTGACTCTGAACCCAAGCGCTGTTGGCTCAGGTGATGCAGCTGGCGGAGCAGCTTTCTAGCGGCGATCGCGAGCTGGCCCGTCTCTTCCAGACAGTCGTGTCGCAGACGCTTGGGACAATCGATCAGAGTTTTGAGGGTGTCAAGGCTTTGTGGGAGTTACGCTCAGCATTTGCGATTTAGGAGTCCGGCGGTAGCAGTGCCTTAAAACTGCTCGGGTTCAAAGAGTGCCTGTTGTAGTTGACAGACCAAGGCACATGGGCAGCGCCCAGGCACACGAGGCGCATTGTTGCCAAGATGATTCCCAAGATTTAGGGTTGATGGATCCTGGTGAGGGTTGAGCCTAGAACACCTTGGCTCTGCACAGTTCTCCATATACCTGGCTCTGAGTAGGTGTTCTGCCTCGGGCCTTTGAGCTGTCCAGGTGCGTTCTACCCCATCGCCGATCCTCATGAAGTACCTTTGCTTCTGCTTGCCTTATGACAGCTGCGCTGCCGTCCTCACGAGGGAGGTGCGGGCCGAAACCTAGGAGGTTTTCGTTGAACTACTGCCCATCTGAGACCCGCCCCCAATAAACACCCTAGACCCTAGATTCCCTAGATTCCTAGATGCCCGATAAACCCTAAACCGCCAGACAAACCCCTAAGCCTCGACACGCATTTTAAATCCCCCAAGTTCACAACCGTAACCCAGTCTGGGAGTTCCGGAGAATTAGCACCCTAACGTAGAACCCAAAAATGTACACCGTTTTCCAAAACTCCATTTCGACAAGGACATGATGCTCAAGCGCGTCATGATCTCCCCGGAGCCGGTGCTGGCAGGGGCCATGCTCTATGTTGCGAAGGCCAGACATCATGACTCATGATAAATAAATCCCAAAGTTGTTCATGGTAGATCCTTGTCAATCAATATGAAATCCCCAATGTTTTGACAATGATTAGAACATGTCCATCAATATGAACTCTCCCATGTTTTCACAATGACTCTTTCGCTTCACATCCACGGTTCAGAAATTCTTCGTCGTTTGGGGGTGTAAACCACACTGACCTGACAGAAACCTCGCTGTGTGCGGTGTTCTTGGCTTTTCAACCACCCTCAAAACAAGACTCCATAAAGGGACACGCCGAATCACAGAAAATGCCACGCTTGCCACGATATCACAAATATAGCACTGAAAACAACACTTGTGTTGAGACCTCGTTTTGAGTCCAAAATCGCGACGTGCGATTGTGGTTGTGGTTATGGCCGCGGTTGTGGTTGTGGTTGTGGTTGTCGTCATTATTTATGTTTCTGTTGTCTTCTTGTTGTTTTTGTTGGTCTTGCCATGGCTCTACCGACGAGGTGCGCACGGCGAATTGGTCTGCCGCGCACAGCCAGCGCTGCAGTACTCAGGCTAATGCATTGCAATGAGCTGAACTCGAAAAGTCACCGGCAGCCTTGCAGTTTGGATATGCCAGGCGAAGCTTGTTGTATTGATTTCTTCAAGACCTTTCAGTTGCAGCCAACGGCCGTCCAAGCCTGGGCTCAAGACATCTGGAGCATCAGCCGCATATGGCTTACCCCGCCACCTCCAGCTCCTGTAAACCAGACATTACCCGCGACAAGAGCGAGCATAGGCTATCCCCACAACCTCAACAAAGCACAAAGCCTCCCCAACAATCTACACGTGAATCCACAGCACAATCCAAAGGGTAGAGGATTCAATCCCATCCCTGCACCCAGCCTTGAACGCTTCAATGCTGTTCTTCGCCAAACTGGATGTTTTGACATCTCTAGCAATGTTGCCTTAATCGTATTCGAGAGTTTCGAATTGTACAGGCAACGGGTCAAGATTTGCCATGAGGGCAGATGCCGTGATTTGTAAAGTACATATTGTTAACAGGCTTACCGTCAGAGGTGCTTCTGACGAGGATCCTGCTAGTTAGAGGATCTTAGAGGTCTAGGTTGTGGTCCCTGTTTGAGTCCCTGAAGGCTAGACTGTACATATGAAAGAATGGCGCCAGCGAGCTGCACAGAGGCAGCCAGCTCACATGCCAGATGCGTTTAAGCTTTAAGCTAAACCCTCGTTTGGACAGAGCTTGTGGTTCAGTGACTCAGGTACGGATGGATTCCGGCAAGGGGTACGAGCCCCATGCTGTCTAGGGGCGCTTCGCTCTTAAATTAGGCTCTTGCATGTGTCTGTATCTCCCCCACCATCTTTTGGCACTTGGTTCGGGAGTTCGGGATCCCACTCACGGGCCCGTTTCAACGTTCTGCACGTTCGGCTCTGCCCCTGCCCGAATACGGTAGTTCAACTTCACCCGCAAGACCCTATCCGAACACTGAGCTTAGAACCCGCAGGTGATGACGATGCAGCCGGTCGTGCGTCGATGTTCGGCCACAAGAAGCCGCCGGCCCAGTACCCGCCCGTACTCTTACTCGTGAATCTCCCGGTAAAACTTTGAACCTCAAGCCCGAAGCTCTAAAGCCCCGATCTCCTCAAGCCTAAGCTTTAAAGGCGGATGCAAAGCTGCCCCCCACTACCCAAACACCGTCCGTAACTCGCAAATCTCAACTAGCGAGCAGGCCTTGAGGGAACTCGCACTAGTGAAAAGCACTTCACTCAGTACAGCTGCAATACGATGTGCTCACCTGTGTGTATGCATGGATGGATGGATGGATGGATGGACGGATGGACGGATGGACGGATGGACGGATGGACGGATGGACGGATGGACGGATGGACGGATGGACGGACGGACGGACGGACGGATGGACGGATGGATGGTGTGCTGATGCGGGTATGCTGGGATTCGGAGATGCTGGTATGTTGATATGTGGGAATGTTGGCATGTAGCTTGTACTCACGCTTATGTATGTATGTATGTACGTACGTGCGTATTTATGTATGTATGTATGTATGTATGTTTGTGCGTAAGCATGTGGCTATATGTGTGGGTACAGTTCTTGCCAATTGTTTATATTACACAGCCTGTGCCACTTGCAAGCACGCCTGAGCCGAGGAGCGGCCCCCAGCTTGAAGGAGGCCGCTGGGGGAGTTTCCGGGTGGATTGGATGGTTTTTTCATTGTGAATATCGCTGAGGGTCCAGGGTCTTTGGGTTTTCAGATTTCAGCCTGAGCTTTCGAAAGCATGCCTCTGCTTTCGTAGCCGTGTTGTCGTCTTTGCGTCTTTGCCGTCGACGGTGACGTCGCCAGCGGCGACGACTCCGTGACATCGTCGTCGTTGCTATCAGTGGCATCATCGGTATGATGTTTACCTACCGGACGAATCGAGAATGCATACAAGGGCATACAATGCTGTACCTCCGTATAGGTTCACTTATATAGGAGGCGTACATGCATGCAGCATGCGTGTACATGTGCTGACTTGGTGTTTGAATGTTTTGCGGTTTGCGAGCAATGTATGCTTCAATATGCTGAGACTTTCTTCTATATTCGCTCGCAGTCTTAGTGCTTGTCGTCGGCCGCTTCTTTCCCTAAATCCTAGCCCTACTAAGCCCAAGCCCCTAGACACCTAAACCCCAAACCCCAAAAGCTTGCATCCCCTTCGAACCCCAGACCCCACACTCACCATTTTCCTTCACGTGGGTCTTCTTCTTCTTCTTTGTCCTGCCCGGCGAGGCCTTGCGACAGGGAGCGAGCAGTGAGGTCTTGGTCACCGCTCTCCAGGAGGAGAACTACAGGAGCGATCTCTGTCAGGGTGGGATCAGGAGTTTAGTGATTAGGACTTGAGGCTTGAGCTCTGGCAGTGGACCCGTATTGTGGTGTTGGGTCCTGTAATACTATAGACGTCAAATATCAGCGAGTTCATCAGCGTGCGATCCGGGTAGTATTTCTGACGCCTCGGGCCCTTTCACCCGAAACTCAAAGTCCTTCCTGAGCAGCTTCTGGTCTACATCGTAAGGGTTGGAGGTTTACGCCTCGGAGTTTGTTTGTCGTTTTGTTGTTTCGCAGCTCTCCGACTCCAGAGACTAAGACCCAAATATGGCATAGTTCAGGATCTATACAGAGCTGCTCCTGAACTAACTTTCTGGCCGAATCCTCTCTTTGCGAATGCCAGGCTCCGATTTCGCCGCTCTCATGCATCAGCACGCTCAAGTACGACTCTTCGGACTGAGCCGTGAAGTGTAAAATGAGTTTTTCAGCTTGGGAATTGTAGACCCGGACATCTTTCGACTCGAAGCTCAACCTGGGCGGAGACTTGTCATGGTGGAAACCCCTGAACTCCTTTGACACCAGATTCTGGTCACGGGCCCGAAGTCGATTGCAGTGTTCCACAAAGCTGAAAGGCTTGTGCTCGGAGCTTTCAGAGTTGCACGAGAGGGCTACAAAGAAGTGAATCAGGCTAAACATTAAGCCCCCAACCAGAGGACACTGAAGGCTCAGGGCTGTGCAGCTTAGGGTTTCGATGAGTTTTGGGTATCTGTGACTGTTGAGGCTGACGATGCCCTTCAACATGTGGGATTTCCTTAGTGGTGCTTCAGGGTTATGGGTCCTTGGCTTCAGGAGATCAGGCTTGGGAAACTGGTCGAGTGTTCAGCTCGAAATCCCCCGAAAGGCCCTTCCAGAAGAGAGTATCCCCTGCCAAGTCGACCACAAACATAAGTTGTTAAGCAAGATGCCCTTGAATCGTTGTCATCCTCAAGCAGATGGCCTCAGGTTCTGAAAACAAGCGAGGCCAGATAAGACTGATATACTGTAATACGACCGCTATTCTACACAACTCTTTCTCTCATCCCAGGTGAGCTGCAGCGGCGGCGCAGCCACTGCCTCCGACGACTTTGCCACGGAGCTTTCACGGCCTGGTCTTCGCACTGCGCCGCGCAGAGGGAGGCGCTCAGGGCCCGAGAGTTTCTTGATGTCTCCGATGATCCAAGGCCGAATGAAGGAGTTCGGAAGACCAACATGCAGACTGCAGTCCTGGAATGTTTATGGTTTAAGATTTTCAGCCGAAATCCGAATTTGTGGCTCGTCAACCCAACCTTTCCCAACTTTCACGCCTTCTGCCGTTTTTGTTTGGTGGCATGGACTCTTAGGGTTTAGGGTTGAGGCGGTGAAGTACGAGCCATTAGCTGCGCGCATTATATTGTGGGTTGTTGTATCTAGCACGTTCTGCTTTATCTACCATATGGAGGAGTATACATGCACGTAGATATAGATACAGTTATGGACATAGACCTATATTATTTTGTGTTCTATTGTAGGTTGCATGATAAGACGACTGGACCAAAACACCTGTAAGCAGGCTGAGGCGCGAGCTTCGCAGCGACAGCAGCTGCTGGAGAAAGCAGCCCTTGAGATTCATACTTATGAGCGTGGCTTGAGGGTGTAGGGTTTAGTGCTTGCGGTTGAAGGGAGTAAGGCCCATGACATGAGAAGTGACTTAAGTTCTAATGCGCTGACTGTGAGCAGCTGGCTTTCATGCAGAGGCCGGTTCGGCAGGACTTTGCACAAGTGCATCTTCCATTTCCGGCCCAGCATCTGGCACACTAAATGAGGCCAGAAGTCCCGAGTCCTTTGCCATCATTGCTGCTGCTTCTGCTGCTGTTGTTGCGTTGTGTTCATAACTAATTATATTTATTCTGAAAAACCTTGCTCTTGTAGGAGCTGCTTAGTAAGTCTTTCCGATTTAGGCCTCGTCCCCGAAATCGAAGCCCGTGCAAGCACAAGTATATACGATACAAGATCTAGCATATACGATATATTATGTTGTTCACCATATAAAGCATACACCAAACAGTATACTGGCAATAATGCTGGTGCCTTTGCCACATCTTCTTAAATTCGTGATGCAGATCCGATCTGGCTGCGTGCCAGATTGATACCTGTGTACCTATGCATACATATGTTATATTATGTATTGTATGTATGCATGTTCATATATGTATATATGGCAGTGAGTCAAAACCTTGTGGTATGTAACAGGGCCGGGGCGCCCCTCGCGCGACAAAGTATGTAACAAAAGCGGGTTTTTGCGACAAGGCTGGCGCGACAAGGGGCGCGACAAGGTCCATCATATATTCATATATGAATGTATGCATGTGTACATGTGCATATATAATGTGTGTGTATATATATATATATATATGTAGGTATGTGTTTGGTTCTGTCATATATATATATATATTATATGTATACATTCACAAATCTACATGTATGTATGTATGTATGCATGTGTATATATATATTTATATTTATATTTATATTTGTACATGTATGTATTGTTGTACACATACGACACATGCAATACACACACACACAATACATATCTTTCGTATGTTCGCGTTACCCACCCTGCCGTGGACTACATATGAACCAATCTTGTGCCCAGGTAAGTTTTTTGTGGGAGCCTCAGCTTTTTCGGCATGCAGCAAGCGGGACAGCCGTGCAGGTTTAGGCATTTACGGTTCAGGGCTTCTGGGTTTTCAGGGTTCAATTTTGTTGCAGTTTCAGGTGTTGGAAGATTGAGGCTGTCCACGAATTCTGGCGTGCCATTATCTGCTGAAACCCCAAGCTCCGGCAAAAGCCCGAAGTCTAAGTCAGCCCTCAGCCTCTCTAAATCCGAAGCCTCAGCCCTGAACCTCTAAATTCCTCAATCCGAATGCTCAGCTTACCGGCCGATTCCCTGGACCAGGGCACACATCAGATCGCCGCGTGATGGGGCGCTCGCGAAGGTGGGGGTTGGGCCCAGGAGTGTTTGGTGCCTTTAGGACATTTGCCTTTGCAGCACTTGTATCCCGAGCATAACCATTTTCATCAGCCCTTTAAAAAGCTCGGACATTTGCACGTCACAATGGTGATGATGATGATGATGATGCTAGTGGTGATAGCTGACGTGGTGGTGAAGTGGTGCTGGGTCAAAAGGCCGCCCGGGTGTTCCCTCAAGAGAAAGTCAGAGCATTTAACAGGAGCCTTTTCGGGCCGCGGCCTCAAGGCTCGAATGAACGATTGCATGACTGGACAACCCTGTCAGTGACCGCAGACTGCTCATGATAATCTTCTTTGTCATTTCCTTCATGTTCCTAGACGAAGGCTTTATTGTAAGCTTGTGGACTGGTCAGCCCACCGGCCTATCCCATTGAGATTCTCAAAATTGGAGAATCTGGTCATTCATTGCTGGCAGGTGGCTTTCGAGCGCTGGCGGCAGCTGGTGCCCGAGCTTCGGGCACTTCGGTGCCTTCTGGAGGAGCTCGGAGCTCTTCTCGTCACTGCGCGTCTTCCTTTTGGACTATCATCGCAACAACAGTGGTGTCAGTGGAAGGAAGTAGTCATGCTGCTGCTACATCCTCTCTTAGCACTCTGTTCCCTTATCCAACGATGACTGCTTGATCGTGGCATCAGAGGATGGTTGAAGGGCAGCAGCTGTAGTGGCAGCAGTAGAAGGCAGTAGAATTGCCCTCCTCCCCCTCCTCATATTCCTTTGCCGTCTTCTCCGCCTCCTCCTGCTCCTCCGCCTCGTCAGTCAGCATCGCTCTTCGGCGGTCGGTCAGTATCGCTGGTCGTGGTCGTCACCGGCCATCAGCATCCCACACACCCAGACTAGCAACGTTGAAGATGTCGGGTGACAATGGTGACTTTGTGATGATGGCGATGTGGTTGTTGTTTCTCTTCTTGTTGTTGTTGTTGATTATGAGTCATGGTGTTTGCCTGTCACACGCACGCCCTGCCAACGCTCAGTCAGTACAAAAGATTCCAGGAGCTTGCTGAACACCGGCAAGGCCGCTCCAGGCCGGGCTTTTTCCTTTTCTGCTGCTTCGGGTTTGGTGCGCTGGAGAGTCGCATAGCCGGCTCGGGAGCAGAAGGACGGTTGTTGGGTTCTGCAACAGCCTTAGAAAGTAGGCCGAAGCCCAGAAAGCCCTAAACCCTGATATCCCTAAATCCCAAAGCCCCAGACTGAGTTTCATCCCAGGCTCCTTCACCAGTATCGACACCTGGAGGCCCGCTCCTGCGTGGGAGCAGCGTAACATCAGCCGCAAAACCGAAATTGCCCTCCGACGAATAAATAACCCGGGCTTCAAGCCCGGAAGCGAGCTTGTAGCTGATTTCGGTTTGGATACAAATCTTCATATACAGCCATGACACTACGCACTATGCCCCACTGTGGAGCATCAGCAATCGGGATATATAGAGCGCTACTCGGAAATTCAGCCCGAAACCCTAAACTCCTTGCCCCATCAATAGATCTGAAAATGCCGTGATACCCGGAAGCGGAGGCTCAGTTACTTCAGTCGCAGGCCTGCCTCAAGAGCTGCCGGCAAGCTTTGGGGCTCATGGTGTGTTGTAAGGTTCCCCCCTCCATCCTTTAACCCCAATCACCGATTGGGCCCTGACCGTAATAATTACGCCCGAATCATACTCTAGGTCTACCAAGGTGGGAAGGAAAGAAGACCAGAAACAAAAGAGCTCTGGTGATCCTACACTACATAGTCGCTTGTTGAAAGCAGATGAAAACAGGGAGTGTCCTGTTCTTGTGGTTCAATAAAAGTGCCTGGTAGTATAGTGTTGGGGACAGTCCTGGGGATATGTGCTTGAGATTTCCAGCTTTTTCCTTCAAGTTTCGGGATGTTGATATTTATCCAATTCAGAGAAGCCGGGCAAGCAGTTTTGGGGTTGGTGGTTCAAGGGCCTGTCCAGGACTCATGCGTGCGGTTTGGACTGTCTTCAGGGCTCGGGGCTATGGAGTTTTCTGGAGTTGGCAGCTCAACGGAGTAGTTTTCAGGGCTTTGAGGGACCTTGTGCCAGCATTCCACATATTGATCTGTTTGACTAGGTGAAGGTAGTCGATGCTGATCTCATGTATGATTTGTTGCAGGATTCAGGCTCTAGAGTCTCGAATCTAGTCAAGCTCTTCTCACAACTCTGGTAGGGTTTACGGGTTTGGATCGTAGGGTCAAGTTTTTTACCGCGCTGTCCGTCAGGACACAGCATGTCTGAAACCAAGTCGTGCACAATGGGGAACTTCGACGCCCAGATTCCTGTCTATGCTTTCTCAGACCAGTGCGAGAACCCCAGGACTGGCGATGTTGCGCCCTCTTCTTGCCGCACTGTAAGCTGTAATTATACGGTACAACACAAGACGTGATCTTACATTTGTCGGTAGTGGCAAACCAACGCAGAAGCTCCGCTACGGCAACGCTCAAGAGCCGCTCTCTAGCGATCACGCCGATCTTTCCCCTGCAAACTTCTAAGTCGTAACGTAAGCTTCAAGACGGCAAAACACATCAGCTTCGATTACTTCAGCCCTTTTCGTTGCCAGGGCCCTGGCCGCCGGAGAGAAGCTGACCGAGGCAATGTAACACAACATGAATGGGGAGAATACTTGGAACGTAAGCCTGTTGGAAGTTCAGTTCAGGTCTTCAATCTGTTGCCAGTGTCCTACCTTCCATCCATGTGCATCGGGTATGCAACCTCCAGCATGATCAGTCCGACCGTAGCTGTTGTTGCCACAGCCTTACAGGCGGGAGCGCTCAAGACCTGCTGCCGGTTACCGTCGAGCATGCTATACTCCTTACGCAGCTACCTCCTCCCAGTCTGGCTTGCGGCTGCAGCCATCTTTCTGGCCCGCACACGGCTCAAGCATGGCTTGTGGAAAGCATTGTCAGGAAGTCAAGCAGACAAGGAGCTTGAGCGAAGAAGGATGGAGCTAGAAAAGATGAAGCTGCAAAACGAGAGGATGAAGATTGACATCGAGGGGATGGAGCTTCAGCAGAAGATGGACAGCGAGCAAAAGGTGTTTCTTCGCAAGTCGGAGTCTGATGTGGCCACGCTGAACAAGCCCAGGGATGAGTTGGTTGATTATGCCCGGCTGCAAGTCGCACATGCGCCTGCAATGGAGGCAGCAATTTTGGAGGAGCTTGAGACGAAAGGCTTCATTTTCTACAGCTGTCCGCAGCACTTCATTGCTGACGACGACAAGGTTGAGCAGGCAGCTACCGATGCGTTGCAGCAGCTGCCATCCTGTACTCGTAGCACGGTTGCTCGCCTGATGGCAAGCACGGATCAGAGCGCCGGGGCCACCACGATCTACGAGTACGGCAGTGGAAAAGGAGAGCTGACAAAATTAGTCTACAAGATGCAGACGACAGGTTTGAAAAAAGCGGTTGCGCTCATGCCATTTGGTGCTTCCTTTCAGTGTGCAAGCTTTGTCAAGGGCCACAACACCATCAAGGAGACTGTTCCCATCTTCGAAGATGTGCCGAGAGAGCAGTTGGTCGAGCAGAGCTTCTTGAAAGACACCTACAAGACGGTCTATGAGCGAAAAGACCACTGAGAGGCTGGAGCCAATCTTCGACGAAAAGGTTCTCAGCATGAACAAACAGACCGAGATGATGAATGCCTTGGAAACCAGGGCCTCACGCCAGGTCCTCAAAGAGATTGCCCAGCCAACAGCCCGCCTCTAGGTGTCTAGCCGAATGCAAAGCATTCAAGTTCAAGGCATGGAAAGGATGACCAAGGGCTGGAACAGGGTGGGATCCCTTGTTGCTCCTTGAGGCCTGGCTTCGGAAGTGATTCAGGCGTGTTGTGCCACGCACCAAGAGGTGACGTGGGCCTCGCGCTGGGATGTTTCGAGCGTGGGCGCTTCCTGTCTTGATCTGACGGATGCGGTGGCGCGGAAAAAGACACATCTTAAATGCTGCAGATGTGATTCTCCGCTCTTGCTCCCAGCCAGTAACTATAAGCCCTGCAGCTAGTTCTCGAACCAAGAAGAACAATCCCGTTGGACGCAGTTTCGCCTGGTGATATGACTATAGTCGTGGCCAAAATCTTGCGTTGGCCGATTGTCAGAAAACCCCAAAACCCTAAACTGAAAGGCCATACGACCGCCCCTCAACACCCTAAACCCCTAAACCCTGAACCCCTAAACCCTAAGCCCTAAGTCCACTCTGGGAATTACTCTTAAACCCCTAAGCCAGGTCCTGGAGCTGCCCGCTGGGCTCGCGGAGGACCTGAAATGTACAAAGGAGGGCCGTGTGATGCTTTAGGGCTTGGGGCTAACAGGGTGACGAAGGTGCTTGGGTTTTAAGAACTTAGATAACTTATAGAGTTTTGGGACCGGGGTCTTCGAGGCTTTAAAGCTTTAATAGCTACGGGTCGTAGCACATGTGGATATTTTTTGGGGGATCTCTCAAGCCACAGGGCCACCCCGAAGTGAGACAGTCCCGTTTTGAATCCAGCTAATGCAAACAGGCCGCACTCAAGCTGCGGCCTTGCATGCATGAAGGTGGCAATGCAGCAGTTCAAAAGCCAAACTGCACGGGCAGGTTGAAGATTCTATGGCTTGCGGCTTTTGGTTTGGGCTGCTTTACATTCCAAGACGACAGCAAGAAGGATAGGACCTGTTCTTTCCCTTGTCCAAAAATTAGGAAGGATCGACCCGTTGCCTTGTTACTTGCTTCAGGGTACACCCCAGCCGCTTGGCCCCGGGCCAAGCTGCGTTCGACTTCATCGGCAAGTTAGGGTTTAGGGAGGGTTTGGGGTGCTGCCTCTCTGCTTTTCGTGGCTGGTGGTATCGAGGATGGTTGAGGGTCGGCCCTCGACGAGCGAGACGCTTGCCGTTCGGGGTCTTTCAGTCCTGGGGCGTAATGTAGACTCCTGATCAGTGAACCAGTAAACTCTTGTTGCAAGAACACCTTTGTAATGGGATCCAGAGTACAAACTACATTCAGACAAGCAGGGTCTAATATAGGGGCCTAACTAGTTGCCAATACTATTGTGAGGGCTCCTTTTTAAATTTGTATAATTATAGTGTAACGGGCCCCAAGTCTATTCTAATTATTACGGCCCCTACAGTAGACTCTAAACCCTCAGGCTACCATAACCAGACGCACTTTCTCTGTAGAGTCCCTGGAGCAGGGTTCCCGACTGCAGCTACAGCGTAAAATACCACAAGAATTACTCAGACCCTAACTTAGGGTATGGTCTTTTTTAAGAAATTGTATAAGAATAGTTTGAGAATATAACTTTGTTTAGAAAGTATAAATGGGGATGGTGACCTTCCTTGGGATATTGGGACGGATCGCAGTCATGGCTCAAGTACAGCCGCACTCGGCTCTGCGAACGCGCGTCCTTTGCTGTGTGCCTCTGCCCCACTTGGAGGTGATGTTCGGGCTTTAGGGGTTTTGGGTTTAGTTATGGTTTGGTTTTAGGGTCTAACTAGGGTTTACGGGCCTTTTGGATCTATTTAGGGTCCATGGGTTCCAGGGTTCAGGAGCTTCGCAGGGACTGAGGGACGTGGCAGACCGAGAGCTGTAAAGCTTCGCTCTTACAAACCTAAATCCTAAACCCTGAACCCCAGAATTGCTCAGTAACCAGAGGTTGTTTTTGCTCTGATCAGCAGTGTCATCATCGTCGTCATCACCGGTTACCATCATCGTCATCTTAGTCGTCGAGGCCATCACCCTCATCACCATGGTCATCTTGCCATCGTGATGGTCTGCCTCCTCATCATTTTGATTATCTCTTGCTCGTCATCCTCATCATGCCCTGAGCACCATCAGCACTGCCAAGGACAAGGATGCATAGATGCAGAAACCGGACGTGGAGTTTGAGGACCTAGCCGGCAGGCGCCAGGGAGGGAGAAGGGGAGGTTGCGAGGTGGGGTAGCTTGCCGCGACCACGGAGAGGACCATGAGAGTACCTCGAAACTGAGATTAAGGTTGTACGAAAGGTGATGACAACTACGTCTTGGTAAATCCCGCTTCGTACTAGGGTTCTGAAAGCCTTATCTACCACTTCACATGGTAATTGAGGGGTCGTCGGAGAACTGGGGCGAAGGTCTTCGACTTACGGTGCCGCAGGTGGAGTTTGGGGGCTTTGACGTTCTGACGCCACGGAGAGTTTCACAGCTACCATCATGTGCGGCACCACCTTACTATTGGCAATACTGACAGTGATCTAGGAACTTGGAAGTTGCGGGCTTAGGGCTTCGTCCGTGCGAGGGCAGGCCTGCGAAGCGCGCTCACCCTGATCCTTCCCGACCGTTCGGCCCGCAAACAAGGATCGATGACGCTGCGCTGAACACTGCGCTGTCAGCTTCTCAAAACTTTCGTTGTCGTTTTGTTTGGGTTGAGTTTCCTGTGGTCCCATGTGAGGCCTTTGCTTGCGATGGCAACATGCTCATGAAGCATCAAAAGATGCCCATGGACAGTTCAAGAAGTGACAAGAACGAAACCCGGTAAACTCCTGTAGTGACTTTAGTGCCTTTAGACATTGCCTGGTCAGGGCCTTCTGAAAATCCTCGACCGAAAGATGTATCTGAATGAGACCTGATCCCGAAATCCTAAAGTCGCCGCAGACCCTGTAGCTTCAAGCCCTGTGACGCAAGCCTTCTTCCTCATACCTTCAGCTCTGTCCTAGACATGACTTCAGCCACCCGAAATCATACCCCGCTCCCGTACAACAGGTGGAGCCCCTAGGCCTAGCGCCGTAGCGCTCGCACGAACAGGTTCTTCACAGTCAAGCCCAGCGAGCTGCGAATTCTCTCGGCTCTCGGTGCTGGTGCCCACGCAAACGTTTACAAGGCAGGACTCGTACACGATATCCGTATCTTACCATCGGGAGAGCTTTGTCCCAGAAGCATGAGAACACCAGAACGAACAAAAGCGGACGCTTGGCACCTTGCGCGCCTTGGGAATGTGCATCCCATGGGTTTCGGGTTCAGCATCGAGCGGAGGGATTGAGGGTGTCGCGCTTGGCGTTGCGAGCTTAGGATTAGGGCTTCGGGACTGCCTTACGGCTCAGGACGTTTGGAAGGCACTGAACGAAGATAAGGTTCTTGAATAGAGGTTTGCCAGCCAGCCATTGTCAAGGGCACCTGAACACTGAAAGCTTGAACCTCTGAGCCCCGACCCATCCCTAAATTGTACTGGAGGGGCCGAAATAATTACCTATACTATTTTTGGTGGTTCCTCATTATACTGATATTTAAATGGGCCTCAAAACCCTATTCTAATCATTAAGGCCCCTGCAGTAGACTCTATTGTAGACAAGGGATCGGCAGTCCCTGGACGAGCGATCGCCGATTTTCTGCCAGTTCGCATCAGGCGGAGTGGACCCGCACTTTTGCTGCTGGCACAAGCTCCATAATTGTGGCCGGGATCCTCAGTGCTATGAATGTGAAGGTGGCTCTTTTTGTCGTTCCGGGCTGGGGTTTTACAGCTTAGGTGCGAGTACGATCGTGGTTGCCAAGTTAAGTACCTTCCTAGAGCCCTTCATGGCAGTCTGCGAAGCGTATGAGGCTGTGAAGCAGATGCACACGGATCTTGGTGAATCCGGCTGATTGCTGATCGCTCGCAGCAGTGCTTGGGTTTCTGGTGCTCGTTTCCTGCCTGAAGCTCAACTTTGAACCATCCATCGACCTAGCCAGAAGAGATGTTTAAGAAGCCAGTTTGCGTCGACCGCCAAGAAGACCCGCCCCCAAGGTGGAGAGTTCGATGTTGGGCGACTGGCTTATGCCAAACTAGCATATGCTCGAATAGGTACCTGGAAGTTCTTTGCTTCTGTTTGAACCCCGAACTGTAAACCTCTGTAAAGCCACGACGTAAGCCTTGCGCCCAGGAAACGTTGAGTGCCAAGCCATAAATCTCAGCTTGTGGCAGGTGAAGTCTACAGGAATAGGGAACGGCTCACAATGCTGACGGACCGACCGACCGCCCGGACAAGTGCCGTGTGTCTTAGGTAAGGCATGATGTTGTCTTCAGCTCACATGGAACTATGTAGCACACCCAGGAATAGACAGATAGTACACGGTTCAGAGTTCAGCAACGGGGTTCAACACAGAGAAGGAGCAGGAATGAATACCTCGACCACACAAGGCAGTACACTCAAACAACTAAACCCGTAAACCCTCTGAGCACTGGAAACCCTACCAATCTTCCAGACTGCATTAACGATATTATACACCCCATATACCCTCAAACCACTTCACGCCGGAGGTGCAAGCTCTGTCATCTAGACTCTAGCCTAACTCAGGACATCGAGTTTCCGAAACGAGCGACACAACCCAAATTTAGAAGATCCTAGCAAGTCCTGCAGCCCGCGACCCTAAACTAGAGCCCAAAAGCCTTAAGCTCTGGTCAGTAAAGTGTTCCCATCCCTCAACCAGTTTGGTAGTCTGGAGGCTGCTGGGCTAAAAGACACGAGCATTCAAAAATAAAAGAACCTGGCAGGATCCTAAATCAAGTCCAGAAGCTCCTCCGGGCCTCTTTGGCCTTCCCGTCAGGAGCATCCCAACCTCGTCAAGTGCGTGGATTCGACGTTTGGGCTCTCAGGTAGGGGAGGCTTTGGGCTTTCGGGGTTGAGTTTCGAGTTAGGGGCTGAGGGCTGAAGTCTGAGCCTTTAGGTTTTTGGTTGAGGCACCCTGGTCCAGAGCCCATGCAGCCCCCAACTTTTCTAGATCCATCTAGACCCATACCTGGTGCCAGGTCGGATTCAGTTAGTCCATGCCCAAGACCTGGAAGCCGGTAGAGCTTCAAAGTCCTGAGGGACCAACAGCCCAGAAGCCATTCCGCCGTCCCCCAAATGCAGGGTTGTTGTTCCCGCAGTCTGAAGCCTTCAGACCAACCTCACCGAGGTTAGAACCTCCGTACCTGATCATCACCGAGTTCTTAGCAGGCGGGATATCTGAACATTTCTGAATCCCAATGTTGATGACAGATGTTCAAAGTTCTGCAATTTTCCACATTAAGGGCTATGCTTGACTGCCCTATGACCGCAACTGTTCTCGGAGACTTAAGTTAGTTAACCAGTAGCAGTAGCGGTAGTAGTAGCAGTAGTAGTAGTAGCAGCAGCAGCAGCAGCAGCAAGTAGTAGTAGGAGTAGTAGTCGTCGTCGTCGTAGTAGTAGTAGTAGGAAGAAGAAATAGTAGTTAGTAGGAGTAGTAGTAGGAGTAGTAGTAGGAGTAGCACCAGCAGGAGGAGGAGGAGGAGTAGCAGTAGTAGGTAGGAGAAGCAGCAGCGGCGGCGGCAGCAGCAACAGTAGTACAAGTAGACGTAGTAGCAGTAGTCGTCGTAAAACTCGAGGGCAGGGACAATGCTGTAAAACGCATGATAAGGCTAAGAAGGGCAACGATAGTAGCAAACACAGTCGCAACCATCGTTTTTCCTCGCCGACACCAACGTCATGCCGTCGCCAGTGCCGCAACGATCCTCATAACCACTATCACTCTCTTCATCATTCATCTTTCTCATCATCATCGTCATGATCATCATTATCATCATCATGAGCATCATCATCACCATCATCATCATCACCACCATCATCATCATCGTCATCCTCGTTGTCGTCGCCGTCATCATTATCATCGTCGCCTTCACCTTCTACAAAACCATCACCATCATGAGCATGACCACCGCCATCTTTGTCATCAGCATCATGGTCAACATCGACGTCGCCGCCGCCAAACTCCTCCTCATCATCACCACCATCATCATCGTCGTCATCCTCATCTTCTTCACCATCATCATCAATCTCTTCTTCGACATCATCGTTATCAGATCCGAGGCCGGCTGAGTGTGTCATACTGAAACCCAGGGTATAATTCGATTTCGATCTGAACCATTGACCCTTGAAGGCCACGCTCTTTGTTCTGCAGATTGATTCTGAGGGTTGGCATAGCCATGCAAAGTAGCCTGGCAGAAGCCCACGGCGGCGAGCATCGTTTGCTTCAATGCCATGCTGGCAAACCCTCAAACCCGACGCCAAACCCAATAGCATAACAGAAGTAAGGCCCCTTTGCATGTTATGCCTTTAGGACTGCAAACATACTTTCCTTCCTGCCCTTTGCTAGTATTGAGTGGTCGGTCACCAGCAGAGATTGTTGACAAACGAGTATTTTTATGAGACCCTCAGCCAAAATCCTTGGCACTCAGGGGTTTAGGGCTCAGGGTTTAGGGTTTTAGGGTTTTAGGGTTTAGGGGTCTTTCGGAGTTCCAGGCGTCGGAGCCTCGCTAGGAAACTCCAGGAAACTTCGAGACTCAGCGTAGATCCTGATCCTTGAACAACTGAAACTGCGAAGCCCTGAACCCTAAACCCTCATTCCTGAACCGGAATCCCAACACATACTATTAAACCCTGAACCTCAAACCCTAACGCCTTAAACCCAAGGCCCAGACCCGAAACCGACACTGCAGGTGGGAGCCTTTTCGACCTCCTTTACAACAGCCACCTGGCTCCAGTACGAACAGAAAAGCACTGCTTGTCGAAGGGGTCTGCGGGGGGCTGACGGACCCGAATTCACTTGTCACCGGCAAGCAGCTTAGAGCATGAACCTGTGAGCTTCATGTTTAGTCGTCGTCGTAGTCGTGCTGGTCTTGGTGGTCTGTCGTCACCGGTCCAGGTCGTGCTTGTCGTCGAAGTAGCACCTATAGTTTGACTAAAATTTGTGGTGACCTGGGCGGGGTGCCTCGTTGCCCTTTTTTGGGTTCAGGCTTTGGAACTCTAGAGGTTCACTACTTCTGGATTTGAGGATGCAGAGCGTTTTGGTACAAGGCTGCTAAACATGTAAGGCCGACTGTGGCCCCCCTCCCCACTTGGCTATTGTGTTTGTCCGCAGCCGGGAGAGGAGCAAAGAAAGCAAGCCATGCCTGCCAATATTTGTTGCTCTTGTTCTTTTTGCTGTGTGTGACCCCTGAGCCCGAACCCAACACGGTAAAGCCGAATCGGTAACCCGTGACAGCCTAAACCCGAAACCCTAAATCCCAAAGCTAATAACTCCTGAGCCTTGAATCTTAAAAGGGCCCTCAAGAAAAACAAGCCTTTGGACCCTGCTCCGAGGTGACCAAGAACTGTCCCTGTGGCAGCAGGTCAAGGTCGTTCAGGGCTTCAGTTGTTTAGGGTTGAGGGTTTGGAGGTTTATTGGCTTAGAGTTTTAGGATTCAGGGTATTAGGGTAGGGTGTTTTGGGGTGTTCAGAGCTGATCTTGCCTGGCCGTGCTGTCAGCGCTCGCACACGGGTTCTATTGTAAGGGGTTTAGGGGTCTTCCCCAACTTAGGCCGCTCACGGGGTCCTTACTATTAACCCGTTTGAGCGATCCAAGAAGCCACGAGAATGCAGAGAACAAAATATATATATATATATATATATGTATATATATATAAATATGTATATATGTATATATGTATATATGTATATATGTACACATTACGATTTGCGGTCGTAGTCACTTCAGGGTTTAGAGTGCACGATGCTTGGAAGTAGCATGTTCGGGGGATTGGTTAGCAAGGCGACACGAAGTTGTTTCAAACCAGTATGTCGACGAAGAGGCAATGCGATGCGCGTTTCTAAAGTGTTCACTGCCTCGTGCCAGCTTAGCCCCGATACTCTCGAGTTGTCGGTTTAGGGCCCGGCGCCCGAGATCTTATGTCAAGCACCAAGGCACCTTTCAGCCTGAAATGGGCCCTGTAACTCTACTCTCACTAACCCTCCACTCCTTGGCCGCTTAGAGCCATCAACTCCTGAACCTACAACCTGAAACCTTAAATCCAAACCCAGATCCTGGAGCCCGAGCCTTAAACCCAAACCCTTCATCTGTAAACCCTAAACCCCTAAGCCCAACCCTTGTGCCAGATACTTCTGGATGTGGCTTCTGGAATGAAGTGCCCTGGGCCACCACGCAGTCGGTTTCCACAGCTGCGAGTATCAAGCAGATGTAGACAAGTAGTAGTAATGGTAGTCAGTGTAGAGCGGCGCAAATGTCAGGATCAATAACAGTGACACTGCCTAAAGCCCTAAGCACTATGACCTTGTCATCCTTGTGCCTCAAAGCCTAGCACGAGACTTGACTGTGACTGCACGACGTTGGCCTATCTATCTTTCGGGTGGGAATCGCGTCAGAAATATCCCGGCGGGGCTGTATGATAGTCTGCCGTGGTCCCGTCTGTGCACACATCAGGGGTTCTCGTTTGAAGAGCCTCACGCGTAAACCCCGAGGCCCAGCCCAACTGTATCGGAGTGATGAAGCCCGAATCCACAAATTCTCAACTTCCTTTTTCGCTGCGCGCCTGAGCTTAGTGTGGAGACCTGGCCGCCCGTTAGTAAGGCCCTGAGCCTCTAAGCCCCCGCACGCTGTGCCTAAGACGCTGAACCCTGAAGGGTGAAACCGAGACTCTGAAGCCGAACTTCGATGCAAGTCAGATCCTTGCCCCAAGTCCCAGACCCTTTGCCACCTAGACCTGACCCTAACCTTCAAATGCCAAAGCCGCAAGGCTTTGGCCATATCACGACTCCCATCACGAAGTCACGAAGCCCCTTAGCCCTCCAGCAAGCCTCATAGTCTAAAGCCATAAATGCGCTGCCATGGCCCTGGGAAAGTGGAGCCTGGAAGTGCTGCAGAACAGCCGAGCTTTGTGGCCCAGCGCCAGATATGGGAGTTTCGGCAAGCTCGGGACCTCAATATGGAATCCTTTGTAAAGAAGCACCCTTATGGCAAGGACCCCGTAAGTTCGAAAAGCGCCCGTCCATGTTCAGGAAGACTGTGCTTATTCAATCTTTTCGTAGCTCACGGCGGCGTGGCACAACGCCGCGGCAGGAATAAGGAAAGCTTCTATTGTCCCTGGCAGCCTCCGTCTTAAGGCTCACATGCGTCGAAGCCAGGAACCTCTAAGCTCAAACCCTGATTTGTAAGCTCAAAGCCCTGTACCGGCAAGAAGAGATTTTTCGTGGCCAATGCAGGTTCCAGCGGAGACGGAATGGAGAGCCGCCGCTCCGTCTTGCACATACGACGCAGGGCTTGGGGCGAAGGGGTTTGCAGCGCTTGAGCTGCGGTTTTCGGATGACAGAACTCCGTCTCTGAGCCCTAAACCCTGAGCCCCAGAATTCCCCTGAGCCCTGGAGCCCTGAACGTACAGGAACGCTGATGTGAGGGTTATGTTCAATCGACTCGACTCCTGGGGCAGGTCGAGGCTGAAGGCTAAGGGTAACTCCCCCAAAATGGCGAGTGCTTAGGTGTAACTGCACGGTCCATGGTAGGCTATGTCTCTTTCATCGTGGTTAAGTTTTGGTTCCCAGAAAAGCCAACATGCAGGGGCGAAGATAGTTGGATGTTGCTGTGTGTATGAGACCATGCAAGCCCTATTTGATAGTAGCTTACACGCCGGCAGAGCTTTTTAGGAAGGAGCAGGCCCCCGTCCCCCCCTCCCCCTAAAGAAAATAATTGCATTGACGTGACTCCTGAAAGTTAGCTAACTGGCCTCCAAAAGTGAGCTCAGAAGTGTAATATAGGGGCCTTATAATTAAGGTATAATGGCACCCAAAACCCTATTCTAATTCTTAAGGCCCCTATACAATTAGGGTGCTACTTTGAAGTAGATCCGAGGCCAGAGCCCGCCGAGCCATCAGAGAGGGATGCGTCGCCCTGGCACTGCTGTCAGGCAGCTCCGGGATCCGAACAGCAAGAGGGTTTAGAAACCCTAAACCCTAAACCCGGGTTCAGGGCCCATTTTCGGCCTCAGGGCAGTTGTTTAGGGTTGTGGGGACTTTGGGGCTTCGGGGTCTACAGCTTAGGGTTCTAGGGGCTTTACAGTTTCGGGTTCCGGACTTTGGCTTTGTCTTGTCTTGTCTTGTCTGCGGACATCCGGTCTGCTGGCCCCGTTTTGGGGCACGACGCAGTGCGTCCCAAAACTCTAGCATTAAATTCTGGAAGGGTGAAACTTTGGTCGGCAGAGCCAAAAGCGGTGTGCTGTGGTCCGTGATCCTTCCTGGCTGCGCTCTCGCAGGTAATCCGAAATCCAAACAACGTGGGCAGGACTAGGACTGAATCCTTTAGCGAGAGAGAGGATCGTGTCAGACTCCGACGGAGGCTGATCGAGCCCAACGGCTCTGTCTGCAGCGGTAGGCATCTGCGGACCAAATGCTTGCAAGGCTCTGGCAGAGGGCTGGAGGCCCTGGTAAGCCTTCCACTGCCCTTTTTTGACACGTTGGGCTTGGACCCGGTGCGGGGCACCAGGTGGCGCGGAGGCCGTCGAAGTGGGTTTCGCACGCCCAGTCGTCCTCAGTGTGTGCGCTCTCGTCGAGGAGAGTGTCTAAAACCTCTAAGTGCCAGACATAGGTTGTATCTAGCGGCATGGGAAGCCCTCGGCAGGGGGTAGGGACTACCCGCCGGCAGTTCTGGGCACGGTCATGCTGCGGAGGCAGGGACTTGTCCGCTGAGTGACTGAGTGTCCAAGGAGTGGTAGGATGGTCCGAACCTGTGCCAGAAACAGGCAAGACCAAGTCTGCTGCCGGGCCAACCGCAAGAGGCGGCAGAGAGGTATACACACTGCTGGCCGCTCCGTCAGACGCCGAGACCGCACCAAAGCAATTTAACAAAGGCGCAGCTCGATTGAGGCTGCATGCTGAGAAAAGGACCCCAACAAAAAGAAAGGGCGGGGCTCCTGAGCGCCCGTGAATAGGCCTAACCGGGCGACCACGCGCTTTACCTGAGTTAATGACTGGGCCAACAGTGCGAATTTCCGGAACGGGCCAAATACGAATTGCATCCATGGTGTCAAGGCTAGAACCTGTACTGAGAGCCTGAACAGGACCGTCAGCAGCACTATCGGATTCGTCCCCGTCCTGTTCGTCTACAAGAACATCGCCAGCGGCAGAGCTCACCTCCCCTTGGCCGTCCTGAGCAGAGCGCGGGATAACCGGAGTGATGAGTGGCGTGGGGATACGGGCACCGCGCGGAACAAAGTGAGCAATGATGACCTGACCTGGTTCAATCCACGTCCACGTCCAGTGGTCCGGGAAATTAATGAAAGAGGCGGCCCATTGAGGAGGCGCACTTTGAGTCAGCGCATCCCGCAGCAACTCAAGGTCTACCCAGCCTTGATCGGAAAGCAGCAGCAGCCAGCCAAGGAGCATGGGCCGACAATCAAGGAACCCGGAGATAGGCGCGGCGTCCCAAGGGTCATCTGGCTTGTCATCCAACACGACGACCGTCCGGCACGGACGTCCGAAGACAGTAGCATTAACCACTAAAGGACTAGCAGGCTGGAAGTGCATAGTCGCAGAGGCATACCCGAACTGTGCAGCGAGATCTGTGCGGTAGCATAGAGCCCGATGGGGCAAAAGGCGGAAAGTTCGCTGACCATTATGCGTAACAATGCAATAATGCTCCGCAATGCCAATGAAGTCAAGATTTGGCCTAACTGCCCAAAGCCTCGGAGCATCTCACGGAGCGAGAGATCAGTAGGCGGGAAGTGGCCCCGGTGAGTGAGGCGCACACAAAGGCCCGTCCATAGTGCAACGTCTTCATCTGCTTCTAACGGGAGCATGTTGTCCGGGAGGAAAACCTCCGCCTCCGCTACCGGGCTCAAACCAGCAATCTGGAGGAGCTGGTGTCTGTTGACTCGCGTGGGTGCGACGGCGGCAAACAATCGGCCGCCGAGTGCCGTGCAGTCGACACAAATGACAGGCGTACGATCCTGCCAATCGGGAACGGCAAGGAGGGCTCCCCAAGCAGCACTGGGTTGCGGCCAAATCTCAACAATTCTGGGGAATAGGGCAGCATGGGTCCTATCTCGACAAGTCTGCAACAGATCTACAATGTCAAAAAATGTTTGAGGGATTGTGATGTGCAGAGGTAGCACCTCCGGATGGTAATCCGGCGTAAAAAGGCAGAAGGTTGCCGCAACAACCTCTTCACCGACGTGAGCTACGCTAAAAGACTTAAAGAGTCGCTTTCGTCATCTACGTCCGGGAACCACAGAGGCTGCTCTGGATTTGCTGGCCACCTCACGCCTAGGATTCGGGCTGCTTCCCGAGCTCTTTGTACAGTTGTACAGCAATATCGGCTCTTGTATGCCCATGGGCCGGGTCCTGCAAGAGCTTGTAACGGCAAAAGGCGGGGGCGCAACCTCGAAAGGCCACTCTGGCCTTCGCGGTTAAAGGGAAGTGCTGATCGCAATGTCGTGCCAGTGAGAGGACAGTGGTGCAAGGATGCTTGCTCGAGGAAAGAGCGTCTTGACACAAGGCATCGAAGCACATGGCTACTCGATCACTAGCAACCTCTAAGGGTGTAAATCTTGCTAACCTAGCTATAACCTTAGCTGCTGCGGCAGGCGCAGGCTCGCCAAAGAACAAAGTCTGTCTGGGCGAACGGCTACGATTGCGCCCGAAGGCAGCAGTGGCCTGTTGAACATCGGGTGGAGAGTAGGGAGCCTGTGAGTGGTACCTGTCAGGGTCGTGGCCTGGACCACCATGGTCCTGGCCAGCGTCACCTGGAGGGTGTGGACCTGTGTCAGCCGGGTCTCTATCTGACATTAGGTCTTCCACGAACGCGATAGTGAGCACCTGGCCGGAAGAGATAAGCAGAACTGGACCGTCCGGCCTATTCTCCACTGCAGCACCCCGTATGGAAACAATGTGATCAGCAGGACAATGCTCATAGTATTCGTTAGCAAGGCCATGTACTGACACATAAGGGTGCTCAAGAATGCGTCACGAGGCCACGAAGAATGCGGCGCTGGTCCAGGATGAGCAGGATGCGTGTCTCAACAACCCTGGCTGGTGGACACGGCAGGTTAGAAAGCCGTTCTGTGGCGATCAAAGCCCCTGAAACCAGTCGACCGAGGACATACAGATCTACGAACCTAGGCCGAGAAGCACGTACAAGAAGGGAGTGCTCAGCGCACAGCAATGACTGCGCAAGGTCTTCCCGAAAGCTCGCGCGCCGAAAGGGCCGCACCTCGAATACAGTTGGCATTCCATCCGTGAGCACATAAAAATGGCTACCAGGGTAGGCAGCAGCACATGGAAAAGCTGCCTCTGGGTTCCAATCCAAGGTCGACTGCAGCCTAGTACCTAGGTCAAACGTCGCCGGAGCCCCAATGATGTTGGGGGAGATTGTGATCGTCATGCCTGTGAGGAGCGCAATGCGCTGGTGCACCGCCAGCGGCTGTAGAAGGCCATGCACGTCAACTCTGACAGGAGCATTGTGGCCGAAGCCGGTAGCAAGAATAAGTGATTCCCGGCTGAGCGCGGTAGGCACCGTGATCGCAAATAGGCGTTCGTCCATGCGCCGACTGTCAATTAAGATGATGGCTCTGTCGTGCAGCCAAGCCGGAGAGGCTACACAAATGGCATACTCCTCACAAGGTTGCGGCACAACTGGAACAATCTTGGGGAAAGATTCGTACCAACTGCCTGTCCTGAGCTCCTGCACAGCAGCAAGGAAATTGTCGACCGCGGCCGGCAAGTTCAGGTGCAAGCAGAGTATATCTGGCGCAAAATCTGGCGCAAAGATGAAGGTGAGAATGCGAGTCTGAGCCTCTATGGCAGCAACCTGTGATGTGGGCGGTTCAGTCGCAGGATGTCTCGCAGTATTGACAGCTCTCGCCCGAACATCTGGAAGCATAGTAAGCGCCCCATGAGGACTGCCCGGTTGCAGGTGGGATGGTGGTGCTGCAGGGGCAACTGTACTCCCGGATCTCGCCGGATCGGGACCAGCGGTCTCATGCGCTGTGAGAGCAACGTCCCAAGGCGGTGGGTCATCGACAGACGCAGCGCTAATGTGGGGCAAACCTGACACAGTGTTCCTAGGACTAGGAGGGCTATGTTCGACATTCCAGCTGTGCCCTGCCGGAATGGTGGTGTCTTCAAATTGCTGCACGTCATGGGCAGGACTAACACCTAACTGCCTATCATAAGAAGGGACACTGGGGCTTTCCTGCTCCGGTGCTTGGACATCGCCGTCTGAACACTCGCTAGAGCTCGATGGCGCAGCGCTGGCCTCTAGGACTAGGAAGTGGAAGAGCAACGTGGCGTGTCCATCCAGGTGTACCTCGTTGCCTCTGCGGGTACCTCCATAAACCCCAATCCTATAGACCGGCGGCAACTCTATGCCAAAACGAGCTAGGATGCTGGGAAGATGTACGGTGGGCACATTGGTATACAGGAAGCGCGGCTTGGAGCCTAATGGGCGGAAATCCAAAAACACAAAGATGTCTCTAACCGCAGCACGTGAGACTGTAGGAGCTGCCACATCCATGACCGTAACCGCAACAGGACAAAACTCACCCTGAACGTCAAGATCACAGACCGGAAATGTGCACATCACAGCACTGTTAGGAGGGAGGTCAAGCTCATTCGAGACTAAAGCAACGGTATTATCAACGGGAGAGGCGTCGAAGTTAATGGTGAAGCGTTTGTCTCGATACATGACACACCATTTTTCATGACATTCCGGTTGTGGGATCTCGCCCAGCTGGGTCCAGCATGCCTCTGGCACAAAGAGCTGATCGTAGCGGTGTCGGGGAAGTTGCTCGTCTGCATTACGGACGACTGTTATAACATCCCCGTCGTGCAAGGTCACAGGGGCCGTGGGCGGCCCAGGATTCTTGCGAAACCCAATGTATAAGAGCAGCGGCCGATCGTCGAGCTCGACAAGTGGCTGCAAATAAGTTTCAAGGGCTTCGTAAGTAATTTGCTTGGGTAGGGTCGCTGAGAAGTACCGGTGTCCAACCCGAGTCAAGTCAACTAAAACCGCAGCGAACCCAATATTGCTCATGTGACGTATTGCACTATGACACCGAACAAGTGTAACCGACCCTGCAAAGCGCTGGGGTAGAGCCGGCACGACTGTATTGAATAAATGGTTGGCAGGTGAGGGGCCATGTTGTGTCACTAAGTCTAGAACTGCTTGGGCCGGCGATGGGTGCCCTGCAACATTCACTGCAAAGGTTTGGGGCTTATAGTGCGGCGTATAGAGGGTTACTCCGATCCAACGGCAAGGCTCTGACACATCATCAGGCGGAGGCGACCAAGGAACAGCCTCAAAGGATAGTCTGCGATGGGCAGTCACAATATCGCTGTCGCAATTCCAAGGCGCATCAACAGGTGAGCCTAGAGGCTCAGGTTGCAGAAAGTAGGGCTGAGGCAGTGGATTATCCGGGTCAGGTGGCCGGGCCATGGCCTGGGCACAGGTGACCAGAGTACACCAAGGGCCCAGAATGCAGACGGGAACGGCGGTGATGGGTTCAGGAAGCCGAAGAAACCCGTATAAAAGCCCCAAGAACTTAGGTATCGGACCAAGTCTCCGGAAACTATGTCGACGCCGCGAGGGTCGTCCTTTACGGTCGCGCCAGGGATCCCATCCGAGGACAGGCTGGCCAGGACACGCGACACCCAAGGAAGCGGCAACACGTCCCAGCGGCGTGGACGGAGCGCGCCAGGGCTTGATCCACAGGCGAACCAGGGACAGGAGGAGAAGGAGCAGAAGGCTCCTGGCGAGAGGCACTACAAAAGCCCCGCATTGGCAAAGACTCCAGTATAAAAGGCTCTCGCGAGTACCAATAGGTGGGGTATTGCATGCAGCGGGCATACAGCCAACAAGCCGGACGCAATTGACAGTGTCTTGAAAGGCGAGGACGGACGAAGGGGGAGGGGTAGTTGGCCCTGAGCCACCGATCCAACTTTTAGGCACTCCCTCGGCAAAAAGGTCCGGACCCCAAGGATGAATGGACGACTTAAAAAAGAGCGTCGCCTGGAATGGGGGCAGCTCGCTAGGCCTGCTGGCCGACGCAAAGACAAGCCACCCATTAGTATGACAGTCATCATCTGGCAGGTCGCATGGCACAGAAGACGGCATACTGAAAGCCTGGCTAAACCCTATGGGAAAAGGAGGACTAAACCTTAGGGACCAGGGTGGGGAAAAGTCGCAGCAGATGGGAATGGAGCAATGCAGGCGAGGGCTGAGGCCGATTAGAGTCCAACCGAAATCGGCCCCAACTGAGGAAGGACAAGTCCACACGAAGCGGCGGTGGCCGAGGAAACCCAGGCTGGCGTGAAGCTGATGTAGTAGCCTGACCTGAAGCTCACCTAGGCTGGATGTGGAGAGCTTATTGGCCATGGGGCATGGGAGATCAACCACATTTGATCTGGTGCAGTGGAGGGCAGGAGGGAACCCCTGAGCCACCGATGTTCCTCTTAGGCTCCTGTAATCAAAATCACCAGCACAGACCAAAAGTAAGCGGAGTGGAGCAAGAAAGACACGAACTCCGCAGGCAGAGGTAGAGGAGGAAGTGTGTATGCGCTGATATCCTGCCTCTTGGGTGGGGGTGTCGAGACGGTACAACAAGGAGGGACAGGGAGGCGGCCCCTGAAAGGACGACACAGAGGTTCTCGCAAACCCAATACAAGAACTCTGAAAAGTCCATACCTCAGAGCACGAACTACAGTGAGACCGCAGGGCCCAGCCGAGAGCACACGAGGAGGCCCTCCCAAAGAAGCATTGACCGAAAGGGAACCGTGCAGGAGGTGGCTTCCCCAATGAAGCCCCAGCCCGCAACAGCCCTGCCAGCCTGCTAATCCGGGGGTATAACCCCGCTTGCTTCAGTGGGCCCTGCCTACCTGCCAAGGTCACTCCATGTTCCCAAAGCCAGGTGATGCAGTATTGAGCTCTTCGTTGTCGTCGTCGATAAGCGGGCCGGTGTCCACAGCTGATGTACGGCCTGTATCTGGCCCTCCGAGCCCATCGTCTGTACTTCGGGCCCCGACCAACCTCGTGAGGCCAAAAGGCCCCATAGCTGACCTGTATGCGCGGCGCTTCTCTGAGAGCTTGTTGGCCAGTGACGTCGGCACTGTTGTAGACTCTGACACCACCGGCATAGACCTGGGATTCGTCAGTCCGGCAGCCGGCCCGTCGCCGCCCATGCGAGAACTCGTCTCTGGTGGGGAAGGATACGCATCTGCTGTGGCTGCAGGCGGTGATCCGCCAGGCGTCGGTATCGTGCCACCAGCAGTATGTGAAGGACTCCGCGGAACGGTGCCAGGTCGCCGTGGAGGTGTCGAAGGTGCTGGTCCGACTGGCCCCTGCGCGCGGCCCAGGATTCTTTCCAGCTCTAGCCTCGTTTGGTCCTCCGTGAGCTCCTCGTCGATCTCCATGTCTCCTTCCCACTGAAGGGGGGGGGCGGCACCGCGCCAGGCTGGCGATGCAAGGCCGTGTGTTGCACATGCGCATACGCTGCCTGGGTTTGCACCTCGAGGTCCCGGATCTCGGCCGTGAGTCTGGTCTGTTCTGCCTTGTGTCGGTCGTGTTCCTTTGCATATGCCGCTCTCATTTCTAGCACCCAAGAGTCCCAAGCCTGACCCTTTTGTAGCATCTCCTTCTGTAATTTCGACAACCGCTGCTCCAGGCGTCTCGCAGAGTTGACTGCATTCTGTACCTCCTTGACGATGCCGGAGTTCCCATGGGAGGGTGCCTTCGTCGAGGAGCTGACCTCCATCATTTCTGTCGCCTGTCTCCATCCAGCGTCGTACGCTGGGAAGCTGGACTGCTGGCTGCGGCTGTGTCCTTCCGAAGTGTCTTGCCTTCGGCGTGGGGACTTCCAGGTTCCCGGCCACCAGGACCAGCCCTGTCCACGTCCACCACCACCGTTGCCACCGTAATGTTGTCCTCGTCCTGCTGGGCGCCATGTGTTGTCGTCCTCCTGGTAGTAGTTCTTGGCGTACTTGCCCCCTTTTCCCATGCGTCGTACTGAGGACAGTCGTTGTCGCAAGTCTGGGTGTGTGGCGTGATGTAGCCACAGCAGTGATCGCTGCCTCTAAGTAAGAGGCTTTCCTGAGCGAAATCTCCGGCGACCCTTCGACCTTACACATCGAAGACGTCGGTGCCAAGATGGGGATGGCAGCGAGGGAGTGATGCTCTAGCGCTAACGCACTCACCTTGGAGTGCTGGGGCTCTTCAGTATTCCGGCTGCTGGTGCCGGCGATCTGGGCCCTGGACTTTGGCTTTGGTTTTTGTTTGAACGCCTGGGCCTTGCAACTCTCAGGCCGCAAGCAGTAGTCATGCTAATTTATTAAGCCCACCGTTCCTAAATGCGATACCCTAAACCCTAGAACCCCTTTAGGAGTGTGGTGTAAGACTATCCCAGAGCACAAATCGGACTCTGGCGGTCAAGGTGGGGCGCAATATCCCAGATATCAGGGTTGACACGGAGCTTCGGAGATGGGAGTTTCCGAAAATTGGGGGTCCCTTATTTGGGGGTCCTTATAATGAGGATCCTACTATTTAGGGGTCCCCGATTTTCGAAAACTCCCATATATCACTATGGCAGTCGCCAGGGGTTTGGGGATTAGCGGTTCCTTGTTGCATGCAATGAAGTTCCAGTTACTCTTTAGTATTTCGGTCGCTGGTTTTGTTTTGCAGCACGGGGTACAGGGCCGCAGGAACGTCGTCCGGCTTGAGCTTCTGTTGCAGGTCAGCAAATATTGCCGCCGCCGTGCTTGTGCCCTCTTGGGCTTCATCATCGTGGCGTTGAGGATACAGCCGGGGCCCTGTGTGAGCGCTCGTGATGCAGACTTGTTGTGAACATTTGTGACCCATGAACGCTTCGCGCTAAATCCTAAAGCCCTCACCCATAACCTTCAGCTCTAAGTCGCAAGCCCTAACACACTTCATCGCAGCTGTCAGGGTCCTGAGTCGTGGGATTACGGGAGTTTTTACGGCAGCAGGAGCATTGCTACCTGCGAAATGGCGATGTGGCGCAGCTGGCTCACCTTAGCTGCTTTCGCCTACAGTGCTGCCGCCAATGCTGTCATGTTCTTTGATTTCGTGGTGCTCAGTGATCTCAGCGCCCACATCTTTGATGTCGACGTCGGTGACATCACCATGACATACAGTCTCGCTCTCCTCACAACTTTGCCAACCGCATTCGTCGTGGCATACTTTTTGCCACGACAAAGCTATTATGTGTTTGGCGCAGGTACGTTGTTCAATACAGCCGGTGCGTGGCTACGGTGGCTTAGTACTGTCCAGGGCAACTGGGCGATGTGCATGGCCTCAACTGCGTGTGCCGGAGTGGCCTTCGCCGTGTGCTGCATGTCTTATGCGGTCATGGGTGAGCGCTGGTTTCCGCCTAAGCTGCAGATCTTGGCCACGAGTATCGGTGTCCAAGCGAACTATGCGGGTGCCTGTTTGAGTGCATTTTTGAAGCCGACAGTAGTGCAAGAGCGGCAAGATCTGGAGCAGTTCCTGCTCTGGCAGGCCGTTGCAGTGACTGTCGCCATATTGCTTTTCGTGCTTTGGCACGATGAGAGTGCGGGCAAAGCGTTGCCGGAAGAGATACCGTCTATGAGGAGAAACCTCCGGAGTCTCTGCAGGCACCCAAGGTTCTTCATGAAGATGGCATGCTACGCAACCCTGGGTGCTGTAAGCTACACAATACCTGCGGTCCAGGATGTCTTGATTTCGGAAACGCTGGGTACCACTCCAGCCTTCACCAAGTGGACAGATGCGTCCTTCATCGCCATCGGCGTCGTCTCTGGAATGGTGCTTTCTGCTCGAGAGCTTCGGAATCCAGATCGGCTCATTCTGTGCACCTTCCTTGCGGCCTCTTTGGGCCTCGTAGCTGCTTCGCTTATCGTGTCCCCTCTCATGGCGTCCACCAGCCTGGCCCTCAGACGCGGTTCTCTCATTGCCGCCATGGCTTTGGTCGGCGGCGCATCCTTAGGATTTCTTGGCGTGGCCCTAGCACACATCTGCCACGAGGTTCCCGAGGTACATGAGTCCATCAGTGCCGGTGCCGTCGAGTGGTTTGTTCAGGCTGGAGGGGCCCTACTCTCGTCCTTCGCTGTGAACCGATGGGGTTTTGAAATCTGTGGCGCCTTTGTGGTTGCTGCCACAGGCACTTTGATCATCGATTTCAGTCTGGCTTTGAAAGGTAGGAAAGCATCTGGCTCTCAATTTCCCCTCGATTGCCCCGAAATGAGTGAGGAAACGAGTGGGGAAACGAAGGAAGAGGAGTCCGAGTCGGGTGCAGAGCTCTAGACTCTAGACATATCACCACATTTTTTAAAGCTTCGGGCTTCCTCGGCTCTTGAGCAGAAAGAGACGCTCTTGTTCAGGAGTGCTACGACGTGCGAGTTGCCGAAATCAGGGACTAGGAGATAGTCCAGACCTTGCGCTATTCGATGTACTAACGCATCAAAACCTTGTGTTTTCTTTCGGGTGAGGGCCTGCATTTCCCAATGCAGAGATCCTAAGCCATAAGCCCCACATCCTGCCCTGAGCAATAAAACCCACAAATCCTACCAGTAAACCCGAAACCCTAAACCCTAAACCAAGTGGAAAAATCCTGATCGTCGAAAACCTCCTGAGAGATGCCGTGCAAACCCACGGTGCATCTCAAGTGGCCTGAGACACCCTGACACTTTCTTGACCCAAGCCTATTGCCCAAAGCTCCCCGCCTAGTTTTTGGCAGGGTGTTTAGCTTCATCGTTTCGGGGTTTTGGACTTAGGGCTTTAGGCTTTAGGGCTGTGCGACAGGTTCCTTACCTGAGCAGTGCATGCTACGGAAGCTTCTAGGATAGGCAGCAACTTCCTGTCCAAGGCATAGCTCCGTATTTGAGGAGTATATGCATCAACCAACAACAGAATATAGTCACTACAACCCGGCTGTGACAGTTCCTCAAAAAGTCTGAACTCCGTTTGCAAGTAGTTACTAAGTTACTAAACTCTGAGGAAAAGAAAGCGTAACACGTCTCCTGGTTACCGGGAGCCTTAAATCGCACACGAAACCCCGAATTTCGAACACACACACACACAACACCTAAACCCTGAACCTTCAAGCCTTTGACCTTGCACTCTGGTCCAGGTATCTGCACGGGCGTGCGGCCCTCCTCTCACGCAGGGCAGTGATCACCTGTGCCGACATGACGAGCTTGCGCTCTGCTTTGGAGCTGCTTCTCTGCATGTGTCGTGTAGACCTTAATGCAGACCCCTGGTGAAGGACCCGTCACTGTCTTGAAGGGCTGCCTATACCGAGATCTCTCTGCGGATCTTCTGAATCTGAGGAGACTTAGATGCTAAACTCTCTGGAGCCCGGGCGACATGGGTTCAATAATAAACTCTTTTTCCGTGCGAATGGTATGACTTGCCGACTTACCGACTGCCATTAAGTTCAGCATTGTGTGTTCGTCATTCCTGGTCCACATGTTGCTTGGCTTGTGCAAGGCCCGCAGCTGGTACACACTCCGATGCTATGCGCATTCCGCCAGGTTTTCGGGGGTGTCGGGGGTCTGGGTGTACAGCGTCATGATGAACTCGATCTTTGCACCCTCAGCACTTAGCCATCGCTTGAAGGTTCTTGGGCCATCTCCGAATGCTAGACTCACCGTCGACCATGTCCAAAGCCGATAGTTGATCCCGGGAATAACCTATTCCCTAAGTCGAGGATGGGGGGGGGCCGTGGAGTGGGCTGGGGGCGGATGTGTTGGCGAGGCAGGCATTCCTCTTGCATAGCAATGGAGGCGTTTAGCCATGACGCGATCATGGCACAACTCCATTTAGATATTCGCTGGCACTTAGCTACAGTGGTTCTGTGACGTTCGCCGAAACAGCGAGAAGAAAAGACTTAAGAGCGTGCTAGGCGCGGCTTTAGATCTGCAACAGACTAGGCCCATGCTCCAGAAAGCACGAAATAGGTGTATCGTTTGGGATGGATCCAGTAGGTTTCAAGAATTCAAACTTCATGTCCAAACTGATGCTGTTTTCCTTGGACCTCTCGCTCGCCATATATTGATTGCAGCTATCCCTTACGGCCTGCCGGTCTGTTCACCAGACGCAGCCTTTGCGTAGCCGTGTTTTTCCATTAAGGCCCTTCGAACCGTGAAGCGCCTCGTCAAATCCGACGCCCCAAAACCAAGGACGGCCAATTCCAGCAACTGGCCTCGATTCATGCAGGAGTCTTTGAAGCATTCGGGTGGCGCTTGGCGTCGCAGGTGACGTCTGGGATTTTGGATTGCCGTTCGTGTCTACAGTTATGGAGGCTCAGGCTTTAAGGGTATGGCGGGGTTTGAGTTGGAGTTCAGGGTCGAGGGCATTTGGGGTTTGGTATGCTTGTGAGTTCAGGGCTTTAGCTACAGAAGTTCTTTCTGCGCGTGCATGGGGATTCGTTGACACCAGCCTGAATCCTCCAACCCTACAAAGGCAAAGCGAACTCCGTGCCAGTCGAACATCTTTGGAGCCAAAACGCCATCAATCCTAATCCTGACAGCCAGAGGCCTTAGACCCCAAACTGTGTATCTGATCCCTTACCCCAAGCCTTTGTCCTGCAACTTCGAATTGAACCTCCAACCCTCACCCTCACCCTACAAGCCTCAAAGCCCCAACCGTGGTTTTCCGTGAGCCAAGCCCTAACCTCTCTAGCCCGCCGTCAAATCTAAACCCCTAAACCCCTAAACCCTAGTCCCAATGTAAGCCTCCGGAAGGATGCGGACAATGCCACGGAAGAGCGCTGCAGGGACCTGGGGTCAGACCAGGAGTGACAGTACTCTGTTGTTCATAACTAGTTATAGCAACTATGTTTGTAAATTAGCCGTTAGATGTATGTGTTTGCTTTTATCAGTGTTATCATAGTTTTCGTGATGTTTGGTGCCGTTCTCACTACAGGACGGACCGTTACGTGGGATGTCAATGGGTGGTTAATTATGATCAACTTGACAGCGTGATCACTACTACGCATGATATTAATTAGCTAGTGCTGACTACCACTAGTTTCATGGCGATTGCGGTTGATGACGTTTCCACATGTTACTCCGTTCGGTGCCTTTGGCGCGTAATTGCGGTTGAGCTTTGGGGGATTTGGCCTGTGGAGGTGTGGGTGGAGGCTGCTAGGGTCAAACCACGTGGCAACAGTGGAAGCAGCAGCTGTCGTAACCAGCCGTAAGAGTGACAACCAAGAGCAAGGACGACAGTACCTTCGACGGACTCAATCCTGCATTATCCATGAACAGGAGTTTAGCACGATTGGTACTTAGTGCATCAGACGCTGTATCAAATGCAGACTCGGTTCTCCGGGCCGTGCACCAGAAACCTCTAACCACGTGAGCCCTAAAACCAAACCCTAAAAGCTTGAAGCGTTAAGCACTTGCATGCTTATTGTTTCCTTTTTCCAAATTTCTCTTCTTATTGGCGTTGTTGTGTTTTTCAAGGGGGTTTCTGTGAAAAAAGTCTTGGGTTCACCGGGCCGAGCCGCTCTGAAGGAGCTCGAGGAGCCTCTTGGAGCGGGTGCTGGCAGCGCCTGGGACCATGGACCTTCTACCTCGCTGTTGTGCTGTTGTTATGATCACTAGATTTTGGGGTTATAGGTTTTACGGTTTTAGGGTTTGGGAGACATTCTCAGTACCAACTACGCATCCTTAATGCTAAGCCTGAAGATTTAATGGCAACCTTGAAGGTCTCGTCGACCACTTTTCCACGGAGATGAACCTTGGTCAACGTTACAGATCCCTTTTGCTTTTTCGGGCTAGGGTTTCCCTTTCAGTGAGTCCGTACAGAAGGTGTTCCTGCTAGCACTGGGATCAAGGAACAAGCTGCTGCCGCCGCAGTATCGCTTCGACATCATCACGCTCGTCTTGGTGCGGCTGGGCTCCGAAGAAAGTGCAGATTCTGAGTTTAGGTTCTTCAGGTCCATGTGTGGTGCTGCGTCTTTAACGGAAACGCACCGGCCTCCACGTCTTGGCTGCTCTCGGCATACACCAACGACGAGGATGACGACGATATCTTCTACTAGGGTTTAGGGTTTACGGGAGTGCCTCGTATCTTCTGTTCTTGCAGGCTTTTGTGCTTGGGCCTTCAGACCTCGTGTCTTCGGTTGCTTGGTTGCCAGTGTTCAGGCAAAGGCCGAGTCCATTTCCCTATATATATATATATTATGTATACAGTATACACACGTGCACCCATATTGTAATCAGCCACGAGTAGGTGAACAATGGGCTTCTTCTCGTAGTCGTAGGGGATTGAAGTATACTGTTTTGTCACCAACATGCTCGCGCCTAAGGACAGTCGCTTTCTTGTATCTGGTACAGACCAGTGACTTGGGCGCTGAAGTGGGCTTCCAGAGACGGGAGATGCCAAAAGTCTACGAACTACAGGAGCCAAAATAGGTCGTGTAGGACTTGGAAGCAGCATATAAAGTAGCCCAAAGGCTATGCCAAGTCGTTCAACAAATTCCGCGGTTGCTTCCGCAGTTCTTGCCCTGCAAACCGTGAGCCGCATTCCCAAATTTTATCCCATCAAGTCCTTCAGCTGTACATCCGACCCGCAGTCAGAAGTGGTCTTCAATGACCCAGTGACCCGACCAGCCGCCGTCGTAACTTAGGACGCGATCTGTTTCGGAAGTCGTCTTGCAGCTCTGAAAGCTTTCAGAATTGAGCCGTCTATGAGTGCAATGATGACAGTGTCGAATCCTTAGATTGGAGCTTGAATGTGGGGTTTCATGTATTGCCGGAACCGTTCATGCGACACACTAACTCTAACAATGAGACTGCGCTAACATACGCATACACATACATACGTGTGTACATGTCAAAAACTATTTGCGTGTATGCATGCATGGATGTAGGTATGTATGTCTGTCTGTTGTATACACATGTGCATACATAGTAGGAGCCTGAGTAAGAAACACTGGCTCAATAAGCCCAAAATAGTAGGATCCATACTAAGAACCCAAATAAAGACCCAGGGTTTCTTAATCAGGTTCCTACATTGCACCCCGAATCGCAGGATCCTCATCCTGCGACGAGCTAGATTCTGAAGTCCTGAAGAGGCCCCCTGTGTGTAACAAAATCTTAAGGTGACGAGCGAAATCGACAAACGAAAGCCCCAGAGGCCCGGCAGCCCGCAACATATATATATATATATATATATATATACACACATAAATATATATTTAATATATATATATACATATGTATATATGTATTATATGTATGTATTTATTTATAAGATAATACACCCCCAAGCCCAAGACCTTAAATTATTGCAAGTAGTACAAACTGGAATCTTTCTTTGCCCAAGGTGACGAGCGTCCGACGCCCCGTTCCCGGCGTAGCCACTCCTTCGCCCTTTCTACGCTTACGGAGTCGCTGGCCCTGTCAGCGGTGGCAGAGACCCAGGACTGTCAGATTTTCTTATGATCTCCATACTAGGTTAACCAACTATGATCCGGAACTGTACCAAGCAAACAGAAAAGTGTGCTGGAGACAATAAGTCATAATAAGTAGTGCATGTTGGACACAGCCTCGGCTCGAGAGCGCGTGCACGATTGAGTGCGTACGTGGATGTGAGCAAGGGAGTGCGCGTGGCCTCCCACAGAGCAGTCTGGTTTAGTCGCCTGTGGTGTGTGAGCGTCTTATAAATAGACTGTGTATGGTGCGTGAGTGACCATGACGATGAGTGCATGATGTGTGCATGTGTGGTGTTTTCTCTGGAACGCGCGCGCCCAAGCGCGCGGCCTCGCACAGAGCAGCCTGGAGAGTGCGTTTAGTGGCGTTTATAGAGCGTTCCAGAGGGTGCGCGCGCGCAAGCGCGCGCGGCCTCGCACAGAGCAGCCTGGAGAGTGCGTTTAGTGGCGTTTATAGAGCGTTCCAGAGGGTGCGCGCGCCCAAGCGCGCGCGGCCTCGCACAGAGCAGCCTGGAGAGTGCGTTTAGTGGCGTTTATAGAGCGTTCCAGAGGGTGCGCGCCCCCAAGCGCGCGCGGCCTCCCACAGAGCAGTCTGGAGAGTGCGTTTTGTGGTGTTTCAGTGGTCTTCTGGATGTGTGTGGTGTAAGTCAGTGACAACGAATGACAATAACGTGTGTGTGCAATGTGTGGTGTGAGTGAGTGACAATGAGTGTGACAATAATGTGTGCGGTGATGAGTGCCCATGAGGATGAGCGCGTGATGTTGACAATGTGTGTGGCGTGTGTGGCGTGGGTTACCATGAGGATGGCAGAGAAGGAGGAGAGGAGGAGGAGGGGAGGAGGAGGATGAGGAGGAGGAGAAGGAGGAGGAGGAGGAGCGGGAGAGCCCAAAAGTAAGAACCCCACACAAAGATGTGGGGAAAAAAAGGCAATCCCAGAGCAACAAGCCAGCTGCGCGCGCCAGCATACAAGTCACAGGATGCTGAGCCTCTGAGTCGGGAGTCCTTATCATATCGGAACCCCTGGTGCAGCAACACAGTGCAAGTGTGTATAAGAACATAAACTTAGATGTGTACGTATGTGTGTGTATACATATATATATATATATGTGCAGATGTATAGATGTACGCGTAGTGAATTGTCGGCATTCTTTGTTTGACTAGATCTCCTGGCCCTGCAGGAGTCCAAAGCAGTGAAGCGGCTACAAGCAGCGTATTTCGACCTCGTCTGCCGCATGCGCCCAGATCGATCGGGAAATTTCCAAGTCGGTGTCTGGACGGCATGGTATCGTAGTACCTGGGAAGTAAGATACAGCCAGCATAATACAGCAGTTTGCTGCAGTGCGAATAGTATACTATGAATGGGCTACACGGCCAGGTAGCTCCTTGCAGCATGAGGTGTTACTCGGTTCTCTAGCACATTTCAGTTTCCCAGGCAAACAGGTGACGGGTGTATTTACCTGGATCTCGGCAGAATCCACCCATGGAGTCCGAGCGACAACGAGGGACGTCTGTAAGATGAATTCCTGGACTTATACATCGTGGACCTACATGATGTTAGGGTTGTAACGGGCTGGAGCGATGTGCATAACACGTCGCAGCACCCAGGGCCATCTAGGGTCCTAGCTGGTCGCGTCGAAGGCGCGCTGCCCCATCAGCCTGCGCTGCCGGAGCATGCCGAGCACCTGGAGGCGAGGACTGAGGGCTTAAGAGCTTAGGGAGTTTGGGGTTCAGGTTTGGTGGTTTAGGGTTACTGTTCGAGGGGTCTTCAATCGTACATCCTGAACTTCTGGGTTCCTTAGACGAGGAAGGCGGAAAAGCGCGGAGGTTGAGGTCTCCATTGGAGTCTAGTTTACATAAGCATACTCTTTCTTTCTCTCTCTGTCTCACACTCTCAAACATCTGTGTATAAGGTATGTGTATGTATCTGTTTCTGTATCTGTATCTGTATACGTACATGTACATGAACATGTACATGTACATGTACATGTGTATGTATATGCATATGTGTATGTGTATGCGTATGCGTATGCGTATGTGTATGTGTATGCGTATGTGTATGTGTATGTGTATGCGTATGCGTATGTGTATGTGTATGTGTATGTATGTGCATATGCTTATGCATATGCATAGGTATATGTGTATGTGTATGTGTACAGGCACGTCTGCACACATATAAACACATACGTACACATACACCAACACACACACACACATATATATAGATATGTATATACGCTGCCTAGCACACGTTTCATTCATGCTGCTTCATTTGGATTGTGTGTTTGGGACATGATTCTTTCTGCCGTGGTGCTTAGTGCCTGAGAGCACCACGATCTTCTTCAATCAATTTCTGTATTCGATGTCAGACAGTTACAGTATGTTTTCGATTGCTGTCAGGCTTGTATAGTTCCTTGTGATCATGGTAGTGAGATGATGATGATGATTATTTTGATGGTCATGCTGATGATAATGTCTGTGTTGTGCTGATTGTAGCTGGGTGTTCCTTGGGACTTCTTTTCCTTGTTTCCCGTGGACTACTGAACATAGTCATTTTGTTCTGGGTCCAACAGGCGTAGAAGTAGAACTGCTGTTGCTAGCTATGGGTATGAACTGAGCAAGCAGGAGTAGGAAGTGGGGTAGGGGAGAGGCAGTCTTCTTCTTGTCGTTGTCATGGTCGTCCGTGTGTTGGTCATTGTACTTCTCAATGATGAATGCGTTTTCGGGCTGTCAGTTTGCGACTACTCGGGCCCTCCAGCTCGTCGCAGGTAAAAGCGGCCAAGCCGGTGCGCCTCCTCTTTCTACACGCCTCGCCCCTCTGCGTACTCACGCGCGGGCCGAATGGGCAGTCGAAGTACGCCCCCCTACCGCGGCTGAAGATCGACCGCGAGGCAGAAAAGAGGAGTTCCTTCTTGACTCTTGCCGCTTGTGGAGGCTAATTGTGGAATCTCCAGTGCTTGCGCAAGTCAGACTGAGGGATTGACAGATTGATGGCTTCCATGTTTGCATCATCGCTGAAAGAGTGCTGTTGCAGGGACTGTAAGACTGATCGCAGATTGGTCATACAAGCTGTGATCTGTTACTGACATAGCACCGACCTGGCAAGTCATTCGGAGAAGTCATTGCCCGAATACGATACCATGTAGTGGCCACTGGTATCTGGTAACCTTCTCAAACCGGCGGCATCGGCAATAGCTGTTAGCTAGCCTTTGCTGGAGAAATGTTCAACAGATAGCAATACCTCGTAATGCAGAGTCGAACAGTCCCAACGACCAAGACAACAGTTACTTCCAGGCCTAGAGGCAATGACATTTCCTCCAGAGTCAATGTTGGATTGTATGTCATCGGCAGCTGCCATAGTTGTGCCCGGAGTCTACCTTGAGTCCGTCTTAACATCACTCCCGGCAGGATTTTTTTTAATTTTCTGGCTCGGTGACCGCAGTGCAGGTCCACGCCGTACGCGAAGCATTGCAAGGAGCCATCGACGTGAAGGTGAGGGAACTCTTGGGATCGGCTTGCACGCTGGGCTCAATCCTTTACTTCGTGTTCAGGTCCACCGTTCCAGATTCAGGATCACGCTCAGCTCCAACCCATACAGCCCACACCGTAAAGCGTATGTGTGCTATTATATGTACTTACCAGATCGTCGACCGCCTAAGCAAACACGTGTCAGAAAAGCAGTTGAGCGACTCTTGACTTTTCTGCCTCCAGAACATTGCGTTTAGTGTGGGGCCAGTGATCATCTGAATCGAGGCTCCAGCGACTATGGGTATGTAACATGACATAGTATGTAAATGTTTCATGAGTGCTACCCTGGGTGCTCAGGCTTTGGGCTTTGTCTTCAGGGCTTGAGAGGGAACGCAGGTGAAGACCGCCTCCATCCACAATCTCCGCAAGGCGGTCACAGAAGGACATTCTTCGGCAGGGAGGGATGACCCGACGATGCATGCAGGGGCTTAGTCCATGCTGGAGGCTCGTTTGTGTCGCCTTACAGGCAAAGCCTCTAGCACCCCCTCCCACTTCCACAAGACAAGGCCCCCAACCCGAATTCCAACGCGTAAACCGGAAGCCCTGAAGCCCCGAAGCGTAGGGGTGCCCACGACTTCATGACGATCTACACCCCGAAGCTTGGGCCAGAGGCAGCTCTCAGCTCTGACCTGAATGGAAGCCCTAAATCAATACTATCCCCTGAATCCCCGAACTTCGTGGGTTGAGGGCTCAGGGCATTTAGAGCTTCGGCTTTAGGGGTTTCCTGTGCAGCAGGCTTGTTTGCTTCCCCCTGGAAAGGAAATCTTTGGCTCCACCTGTCTGCACATACTGCCAACGAGAGCACCTTGGTGCTTGAGGCCGCCTGGGGGTTGTATTGGGGATGTACAGGATACAGGGGCCTCAATAATTTCTATAAGGTTTTGGTATCTTTGAAACTTATACAGATAATAACCAGGAACCAGCTGTAGCGGGGTTCTGGGGTTGGATTACGAGGGTGCTGGAAGTTGATCTTGATTGGCATTCCTCTTCGGTATCTACATGTCCGATCAGATTTGGCAAAGGACCTCTGCCCTTTGCCATATCTGCCAGGAGGAGGTCCAGGTGATTTTTGTAATCGCCAACAAACGGGCACAAATTGATCAAGAGCCTGAGCCCTTCGACCTCCATAGGGACTCTAACTAAACCAGGACCCTACACCGCAAAGCTCAACACCTCAAACCCTAAACGCCAAACCCTAGAACCTCCACCCTTAAATCTCAACGCCTCTTTCAACTCCAAACACATACAAGAAAGCCTTGACCCAAAGCGCTTTAATGAAGGACGCAGACGACAGAGGGTTGAAACAGAGCTTAGATCTCAGATCCCTGGGACTGCGAGGGCTTAGTTCGGGTTTCCGCTGATTCACTGGCAATCCAACAGTCTAAGAGCCTCAACCATCTGAGAGTCTCAGAAGGAGATAATATAGAACCTTCCATAGTGTGATCCTTAGCATGAGGACCCCTAGAAATCGCTGAATCCAAACGCAAGAAAACCCACCCAAAGCCAGGAAAAAGCATTTAAAATCATTTGGATCTGTAGTTCAAAGCTTTCGCGACTCCCCTGAAGGATGGTTTCGGAGGCACCGAGGTGCGCTGATGACGGGGTTTGGGGGTGAGGCTTGAGAGGTTTATGGGCCAGCGTGGCGGGGGAAAGGGTTTTGATAGTTGAGATTGGTTTTTGGCTTACAGGTTCATGGAAATTTGGGGTTTGGGACGTCGGGCTCAACGCTTGGATTATACGGCTGTGCGCAGAGACTGCTCTTGGCATTCCTGCGGATCTTCTGGTGTACTCGGCCCATGCCTGGTTTGCACATCGAAGTAGATTCAAAAGGGAGTGTGTCAGGGTGTTCAGGGTTGTAGGGGCAAGCACAGACTGACCCCGGAGCTCATCATCTTGTACTCCGCTACACTTTTTTCTCAGCCAGCCTATTTATTAAGAAACAAAAGCAACTCTGCTAAAGCGCCAAAACACAAGGCACCTCCACCGAAAGCCCGATCCCAAGTACAATTCAAACCAGAGCACCTTCCGACCCAACACCAGCCCCAAAGCACAACGCAGAATCCGCACCGACCTTACCTCACATCCTGTACCCGGCTCGCATTTCACCCAGTTCTCAACCAGCCTAAACAAAACAACCTTTGATCCCCACATCCGGGCGGTGCCTCCACGGGAAACCTGAACTGTACATACCCAGAGCCCGAAAGCCAAGTGAGCCACTGCGCCCGAAACCCTAGATTCTTCAACCCAGAACCCAATCCACTTTTTGACTTTGAGCCCCGAATCCGACTCAGGCTTCGTTTAGAGACCCGAAGCCCCAACAAGCATCCCATAGAAGCCCAGACACCTTAGACGCCAGACAGGCTCTCACCCTGCATGCTTTGGTGCGGCTGCTCCGGAGTGGGGGCACAGATGCGCCCGCTGCATTCTTCGTGTGCTTCGGCTTTGGTGTTGGGGTTCCATGCTCAAAGGTTACGGGCTTCGGGCCTTATGGTTCAGGGTTTAAGTTTGCATAAAGGGATAGAGAAGCTTTTCGAACGTGCTTGCTTCAGAGAGATGGTGACGGCGCTGCAGGTGTTGCGGGGTAGGTTTCTGCATCTCACTGCTAAAGCCAGGGTCTTGTAAAGACAACTATATGAAGATGTATACAAAATATGTAAGTAACCACTTCGTATGCACCTATGTACATATTATATATATACACACACACCTAGAGCGAGAGAGAGCGAGAGAGAGACATACATATACATATATATATATGTATGTATCTGGGAGTACACATTATGCAATTGCGTTTCAGTCTTGATAGTCCGAAGCATAACACACGCCTCAAGCCTGCCACCTCTGAGGGCTAAATCTCAACATGCAATGGACGCTCAGCAGATCCAGCCCATCGTGGTGAAAATGGACCATACGTATCATTCTCTACATAATGTGTGTTTGTCTGTCTTTCTGTCTGTCTGATTGACGGACTGTCTGTCTGTCTGTCTCTGTCTCTGTCTCTGTGTCTGTCTGTCTGTCTCTATGTATGTATGTATATATCTGTACATGTATATGTGTTGCACATACAGTTAAGCTTTGTGTACAACCGGTAGCAGCATTTTGCTGTTAATGTAACGTGTTGGACTCTTCAGGGCGTTTCTGGGGGATACCTGTCTATAGAGATGCTGCTCCTTAAAAACCCTAAACCTACAAGCATGCATAGTTGCGTGTAAGTCAAGATGTGCGGAGGGCAAGAAGGAGTTCAACAAAACCTAATAGCAGGTTATAACAGGTTAGTAGGCTCCTAGGGATCCTTCAGTTCCCTAAACCCTAAACCCTAATACAGAGGCCTAAATAATTAATAATACTATTGTGGGGGCTCCTTATTATAAGTATAATATGATATACACCAAAACCCTATTCTGATTGTTAAGGCCCCTATATGAAACCGTAAACCCTACATGCCAGGTTCCTGTCGAACTGCAGATCGGACACGCCTCTCGCAATCAGCTTTTGATGGGCACTCTGTTTGGTAGCCCGGGGTTGCAGGCGTATAGCTTCAACGAGGAACTTGAAGGATCGCCGCCTAGTCATGCAATTAGTGTTGGTCATTGCTTCAACAGGTGCTGAGGGCTGGAGGCTTCTGATATTCGCGGGGTGGAGTGGAAGGGGGCTGTGGTGACTGGCTGGGGTTGCGGGATTTGTTGTCACATGTGTTTTTTGGGTGGTTTTAGGGGTAAGGGTAGGTTTCATGTTTCACTGTTGGTGCAGCTTGTTGCCCGCATGCTTCACGAACTCCTACAGCCAAGGCTTGCTGCAGCATTCTACTCCGCCGGCGTGCAGCACATCGTGTACCTCGGCCCTCAGCATAGTACATACATCGAGGTCGTATCTTTGGCGCACCCTGCTTTTTGCTAGACCGAACCAATAAGGGTAGGAGCGACATGGGGCGCCAGAGTCCTTGTAAACCGTACAGACCCTCAAAAAGGTACACGAAACGAGCTGTCACCGACCACTGCGCCAGCCGCTTTGCCAAGAGCCCCTTGGCTCTAATGGAATATGTAGATGATAAAGATGCTGAAATTGGGAGCAGCGCCCGAAACAGTACCAGGGCTGTACATTGAGCTTTCCCTCGGCCCTGAGATTCCCTAAATCCTCGACCCGAGACCCTGCGTCTCACCGCCGAGCAAGTTGAGCTCCCGAGGAGGATGAGTGGAGAGGCAGCGCGAGAGAGAGAGAGAGAGAAAGAGATAGAGAAGGAGAGACAGAGAGGGAGAGAGAGAGGTAAGAAGGGAAACACAAAGTAAGTTGAATGCCAGAGAGACCGAGACAGACCCGGACCTGAATCCGACCTAACACCGAGGCCAAAGACCTAATTCCGCGCCAAGTCCAAGTCATTGGATCCCTATCCGCGAGGTTTCTACCTTGCCATGCCATGCCGGCGCTCTCTGCGAAATGCCTTCCGCATCGCGCTGTCGGAGGCGGCTGAGATGTTTTGTAAACCTAGTCAGCGATCGGTGGTTTTCAAAGTTTAGGGGTTCTAGTATGCTCGGGTACGGTTTTGGTAGCATTCATTTCTGCCCTTTTCACACTAGCCAGACGTACTACTAGCCCCACTCAAAGCCTTGATTAAGCCCTAAACCGATAACATAGGGGCCTTATTCTAAATAGTGACACTATGATGTACCCTCAACCCTAATTCAAAGTCCTACGGCTTAAGACATTGAATTAGGGTTTTGGGGTATATTATAGTATAACTGTCTTAAGGCCCTGCATTATGCCCCCAAGCTCCCAGGTAGAAGCCGACCTCGAGGGAGGCGACTCTGGATTTCGCCTCTTCTCGAACGGCGATGTCCTGCTGCAGGTGGGATTTCGGGCCGTGGGGTTATATATATATATATATTATAGGATCATAAATCATAGGGTTATAGGGTCATAGGTGCGTAGGGGTATATATGGGGTTCAGGTCATAGGGCTGTGCGGGTATAGAGTTCATAGAGTTATATGGCTACATGGTTGTAGGGCTTAGGGTTATAGCGTTATAGGGTTATAGGGTCGTAGGGTCATGTTTGAGTTTCCAGCTTTGGGAGCTTTTGCGGCTTAGGATGTTGTTTCGATTTTCGAGCCATCAAGCTCGCAAGAAATGCACCCACTAACCGGAATCCTAGGCCCTCAACCTTTATTGTTTCGGAAGCTAGAGTCAACAGAAGAATTCGGGCATGTTCAGGGTTTCCCGTGTCTGGCAGGAAGGTCTTTCGGGTCTTCTGATTTCGACTGCTATCACTTTTATCTGGGGCATGTGAACTTCTCTCCGTCTCACTCGCAGTGATGATGATGATGGTGGTCCTTTAGAAGAAGATATCGATCATCATCTCGGCTACCGCTCCTTCTGGTCTTGACAGCAACTGTGTTTCTGAGATGATGATGGTGACAGTATAGTATCCACAGTATAGTGGTATGACCGTCGCATTTTCGAGTCGATCCCTAGATATCTTGCAACGAGTAGCAGGTTCCTGAAGTTGCTCATCCAGATCTATCCCCGAAGGCCGCGGTCGTGCAGTGTTTGGCGAGGTTTCGGGGGGGGGGGGGGGGGGGGGNGGGAGGGGGGTGTTGAAGTGGTTGGGGGTTGCACGAAAGCTAAGGCTTGGGACTTTGCTTGAAGGGGCGAGGGCTGGATCTTCGATGTCCTCAGGCTGCTCAGGACATCGGAAGTATTGCTAGTATCAGATTTGGTTTGTGATCTGTACTGCCGTGTTGCTCCAGTCGTCCTCCAATCTACTCCGCATCACCTCATAGTATAGCTGCAGCTGCAGTTTACACCCTGCCAACTTCTTCCTTTACCCCGTGATTCGATGGTGTGCATCTCGGCGCTGGCATCGGTGATGCCTTGCCGTCACTCAATGCAGTTATCGCCGCTCCGTACATTGTGCAGATCTCCATGTTCTCCTTGCCAGTGTTTTGTTCTTCAGTCTCCGTTCGCCGGTCGCTGGTACGACAGGTCGAAAGCCGCAAGCACCCGCCAGAACTCTAAATCGGGAGTTTCTGAAGTTTTAGGTGCTCTCTATGGTTTAGAGTAGGGACCCTTGTATATTGCCTTAATCCGGATCCCCAAGAATTGAACCCCAAAGTACAACCTCTAGGTATACAGAAGTTACAAACTCCAAACCATATAGCAAAAAGGCAAAGCCCTATATCCTAAACCCCAAACACTCAAAATGGGGGTGCTCTTCGTGCCCTGGCGATTCCTCACGGCAGGCCTATGAAAACCTTCCTGGCCCCGTGGAAGATTTTGTTGGCCGCGAGGAGACTTCCAGGGGTAGAAGTTTAATGACTTAAGGTTTTTTGGTTATGAATATTTAGTCAATCCTTCGATTACACTAAGGGTGCAAATGAGGGCTGTCGACCCACGCCGCTTGGTGACTTGCAGATCCCGGTAAGACTGGTAAGAGCTCTACATTAGGCCTTCTGCTGCCGCTGCAACCCTTCAGTTGGAACTTGTGGACAACTGGCAGCACATGAAGGTATTCCTCGGAGCTTCAGTGGTCCAGGGCTATGGGGTGACGGGTTTCTGGCGGAGTCTGTCGATTTTTCTGGTTGTGCATCATGCTTAGTTAGTGACAGTTAGTGTCTTGGGTTCAGGGTTTCAAGGGGCTTGAGGTTTTGCGTCTCACTCAGGCCAGGCTTTCTTCCTCGGCAGTGGGCCCCTGGGCAAACTACGTCCCAAACGCGTGACAGACCTTCGAGATCGGATGGCAACCACCAAATAGAAGATCCTGAACTTTATTTCTAATTATAGCCCGCCGAAGAACTACTGTGGCGCTTCCAGGTAGTTCCTAGCCCTAGTTGTGAGGAGATAATGCTCTCTGTGCTTCAGCACCTCGCGCACCGCAGACGGCTCAGTTATGCCAGGGCAAGTCGTTTACATGCTATCGGTCAATCTCGATGTTCGGCTCCGTCTTGCTGGTAGTGGCTGTCTTGGTTTATTACGAAGCTCGGAAGTTGATAGTCTGAAGTAATACACCGTATCACTCTGTCCGGTGCTGGTTTGAGTTTACTTCAGCGCGCTGTGGCTCTATGTCTCTTTACGGCTGAAATGAGAAAACAGCATGAGTGGTGCAAGTCATACACATCAAAAGAGGCGGAAGAACCATTACAGTGATGCTAATGGTAATCATCACAAACACAGCAGAGCAGGAAGACTGAAGTTGACTGAAGAGCCATCAGAAATTTTTATGATGCCGCTTATGCCAATGTCTTTTACTAAAGAGTCTCTTTGCTGGTTCCCAGCTCGTTGAAACGAGTCTGCATGTTCCCTGCATGCCCATGCCTGTTATCATCAGCACACCTATGTATTTTGTTGGTGGTGTTTACGTTCCTCCGCATTGGTTTCGGCCATCGGAGCTAGTCCAGCGGCTTCGGGTTTAAGGTTTTCGAGAGTGGAGTTTAGGCTTTGGGCCCTGCCTTTCCCTGACCCAGGCAGAGTCGTCGTGCTACACTGCCCTCGCAACTTGGGAGATTCAGAGAATGCCGGGCCAAAAAATGTTTAGGCCGGGAACTGTAATGCCTTTTTTCTGTAACCTACCTTATGGCGAGGGTCTCCAAATAGAAAGCCATGGTAGTCCAACAAAAGCACTGTTTGTTCAGGGTCCGGGTAGATGGCAAGCCCTAACTTGGAATTTCCGTGAAAGAAACTCTGTAGCAAGGCATAGCCGGGAAGACAGTACTAGCTCAACAAAGCAGCATCGTTCTCAGAATAATTTGCATGATGCTTGTAGTATATAGTAGTCACAGCTAGAGCGGAGACTTAGTAATGGTAGCTGCCACCGATAGCAAGAGCAATGTTAACATGGAAGTGATAGCTATACTACTTACTGAAGAATGGAACAGGGAGGAGCAACAAGACTGAAGTCGGACGGAAAACGTGTCAGTTGAACTGCCAGCCCAAGAATCAAGCTAATGATGCGCACAAAGTCCAGACATAACACTGATCGACGATATTCATCCTCACGCCACTGCGACGTCGATGCTCGTGCTTGCAAACTTGATGGCAGTGATGTTGACAGCGATGCCGGGGGATGGTCAGAATGATGAAGTGTGAGTCAGAAAGGGACTCCTGCTGTTGAAATGATCTTGAGAAAACGGCGATGACGACCAACCGAAAGACGACCAGAACTTTGATGTTGGTGTGTCGGTATATTCCTGATGATGATTGTGTGTGCTGCTAACGATGGAGGTGAGGATGATCTCTTCCGGCGGACGAGTGTTGTGCGGTGCTTATGTTATGGCGGTGTCAGGAATGTCACGATGGGTTCGATCCTTTGACACTACGTGCTGTTGCTTTAAAACCCCCGTGATATCGCTCGAGAGTTCCCCAAAATCCAACTCCATTCAAACCTTAAGCCCGGGCCCCAAACCCGAAATCTCAAGCCCCAATCCAATGCTTGAGCCGTAAACCCGAAACATTGGCCCGGACTCAACCGTAATATAGGGACCGGAATAATTACCAATATACTATTTTGGGGTTCCTCGTTATATGATTAAGGCCCCTACCCTAAATCCAGTTTACAGTAACCCTTACAGGAACCCTTTGAATTTGAAGAAGCCCTACTCTAAGTATCAAGGCCCCTATACTGCTGGACCAAGGCAAGCTTGGGCTCACTGCCACCTTGACGATGATCGCCCGGTACATCTCTGCCCCGGGCCGGAAATTCTCTGGCAGCTGCATTTTCGGAGAGGCACAGTCGCTCGGGTGCTCTGAAGGTTTAGGGTTTGGGGACTCGGATGAAGGGTTCAGTGGCTTGTCCAGTTCTGAATTCGGGCCTGTTCGGGGTCAACCAAAGGGCTTGTAGGTTTAGGACTTGTGAAGTCCTTTTTCGTTATTTCCGGGCCTGGTGGCTTCTCTTTGTAAAGGCTTCGAGAGACAGCTAGGAGCTGAGGCCGCTGAAGAAAGGGCTCCTCATCATGGATGATGCCGATTCGGCTTTGCTGGAGCATGCGGAAGTTTTGAAGCAGAACCTGGAGTCCGACAAATTCTATCTGCTGGCGGGGTGCTCCAAACCGCAATGGGTGCCTGGGGTGTCGTGTTTAGTAGTGGCTCTTAGCTTTGAATATTGCCATTGCGGCTTCTGAAATTAAAGTTTCCTTTAGGGCTGGGAGTGAACTGCGCAACTCTAAGGAACTGTTTAGTGACGTGGTCAAGGCGGTGCATGTAGAGCTGCCACCGCTATCTTTGCTGGAGTCTGCCACGCTGTTTTTGCAACGATGTCACCGGCCCCTCACACTGGAAGATGTGCTGCACCCCAACTCGACAGACGAAAGAGTTGTCAAGAAGGAGCCTCTTCCCAAGGAGAGGGCCAAGCAACTTTTAAAGCCCATGGCCTCTGTGTTTGAAGGCGACCCTCGCCTAATTCGTCAGGCTGCCGGTAAGGTCACTCCGAACCGCCAGCCCTTGCATGGAGACCTGCAGAGCCTGAAGGCAGAATGCATCGGTGCTCTCGAACCGAAAAAGACGTCATGTCGGTGCTCATGATCGCAAGTTATGAGAGTAGTTAGCAGCTCAGCTGCGGCCTTTCCGACTCCAGCCACTGCTCCGACCACCACTTTCTGTGCTAGATGGCGCTCCAGCCCAACATCCTGGAGAGCACAACGGGTTGGCATTGAGGGTGTTGCCGCTCCTTGTGCCGTTTCGCTGTCTTTTTGCTGACTCCCTTCAGATGACCAGCTCCACCTCAAGGGACCCTGACGTAAGGCCCCTGAGTTTTGGTGACCAGAATTTAAACAGAAGCTTACTAACACTGCGAAGGTTTCATTGCGATGATGTTCCAGCACAGGTTCCTCAAGCAGAGGATCTACGGACAGCGTGTACAGTGTACACTCTTTTTCGGGGTTTTGTTCTGTTGTGTGGGGTTTCCCCGTCTCCTCGGAGAGGTACCTCCATGAGCAGAAACCCTGCATCCTCCACCGGGACCTCAAAAGCAGCAACGTCCTGCTTACAAAGCCGCTAAGGCCAGCTTGGGAGGGACGCGTGGGGCCGTGGGGGCTTACAGGTAATATAAGGCCTTGAATAATTACCGATGCTATTTTGGGGGTTTCTCATTATAATATTAGTATAATGTGCCCCAAAACATTGAGGCCCCCATAGTACGGGTAGTCTTTGGGGTTTGACGGTTCAGTCTTTCAGCGTCAGGGACGAAGTGAGGGAAATCTATCCAGCTCCCAGCTGCGGGGGCATCGCACGTCACTTTGATGTTCATGACTAGCTTGAAAGCCAAAGCCAATCACCAGAGCACTTCACAGTAAGCTTTTGGCACTTTGTGGATCAGAGAGGCTTCTCTTCGATTGTCGAACTGGTCTTCTTTTTTCCCCATTTAGTGGCTGCTCTGGATCTCTTTCCAGCTGTACTGACCGGGGCGGGGCTCTCCCTGGTGAATGATGCGAACTGCAGTACTACCCGAGTGTCGTTTTGTTTGAAATTTGGCTTTGCAATACAAGCCCGTCTCCGAATCCCCATCCTGAACCCAAAATCTCAAGCCAAACATGGAGCATGGGCTGCAAGTCCAGTGCTCGAGACCCTTCTACTAAAGCCCTACCCCCTTCGAAAGACTAAGCCGACTAATGTAGGAGTCGGATTAGTTGCCATTAGTATGCCTTCGGGCTCCCTGCTATAGTTACAGTAAAACTAGCACCAAAACCTTATTCAAGGCCCGTATTCTAATAATGAAGGCCCCTATACCGAGCCCTCAGATCCAAGTCCGAAGCCTTCAACTCCCCCCTAAAGCCTCTCTCATCCCCTTCCATCCAGCCGTTAAGCTTCCCTCAAGACCAAAGAGGCTTAGCCGGATTTAAGTGTTTCTTTTTTTTTTTTTTTGCGCTTTGGGGTGGTTGAGATGTGTGGTAAATTGGGGCTGTTGAAGCTTCAATGTGGCCTGCTTCATACTTGTCTGGTTAGCTGTTTAGTTCTTTCACGACCTAGTACTCTACGGGTTTGGGAAGGCTTAAGTGGTGTCGGCTTTGGGTGTTTACCGGGCTTCAATTGAGGCAGTTTAGATTTTCGGTTTGTTGTTTTTAGGATGTGGGTCTTGTTGTGTCCGTGTAGATTTGGAGAACCTATTTACCCTCAGGCTGCAAACCCCATGAATCCCATGTGGGGTGGTTGTCAAAATTATGGTCCCTTTTTATTAGGTGCCGTATTATAATAAGGACCCCAAAACGGGCCCTAATCTTGGCAACCACCCATATGGCCCCTTTTTGGGCCCAACAAGGAACCCTAATTTAGAGAACCGCCCATGTGGCTTTGCAGGAATTCCAGCCAAGAGCCGTTCGCGAAGGCCACCTCTTGGGAGCGAGGAAAAGCATTTTTTCAGCTTCCAGTAGAATATCCGAGAAGGTTATATTTATAAAGAATAATATACTGATTATTAAAATAAAAATTGTGACAAAGATAGCAAGACAGATCGCATCGCAACACAGAACAACCATCAAAGCAACAGTGCGACTACTAGCGTCATGCCAGTGCCACAAGACACAACGATGAACACGATCAGTGTATCCGCGGGGTCTTCGCAATCGGTCACTAGGCTCACCAGCCAGCAGTCTTACAAGAAGGTTTCCGGCAGGGCTGGTCTTGCTTTCGACTTTCACAGTCGTCTCTATCGGCAAGACTCAACCCCCGAGCCCCAAATTCCTTACACCAATCGAATCCTCTAACCGTAAGCCTGTACCCTGTGTAGTGCTGGGTTCCCTGGGGTGTGGGTCTCATGCTCGAGTGGCGTGAAGACTCGCAGGGCTTCGGCTCCTGTCGGTGGCTTTGCAGTACAGAGCCAAATGTTGCTGTTACTGTGAACGATTACGTTTACCGTCACCCTTTCTTGTTGCCTTCTAACTCTACTTATATGCTAATGTCTTTCTTCTCTGTTTTTCACGAAAGCATGGCGAAGTTGTTTTCCATGGTGGTGGTTTGGATGGCATGATGTGATGCTGTTGATGTGAAGTCGTCTTTTCTGGAGGTTGCATGGCATCGGTTTTCGTGAGGTTGGATGGCCCCAGGGTTTTGGTGAGGTAGCGCCTTCATTGTAATTTCCAATGCGTTGATGGGCTTCATGTTGCTTCGAAATCTGTATCCATGGGGGCAAGCATGTTTGTCATGTGAATCCCTCTGTCACGTGGGGTGGAAGCATTTTGGCCGTGCTCCAGAATCCCGCCACTACATTGGGGAAGCATTGTGGTGACCAAAATCTTGGGTTCAATCTTGGGTTTGAGAGCTTCGAGAACTTGAAGCATTAGGTGGGTGTCCAGACGGTAAACCCTCACCACTGAACCCGATATCCTCATGTTGGTTTTGGCAATTTTGGGCCATCCAGGTTGCTGATTTTGGCCTTTCGCGGGTGGATGTCCCTCGGCCAAATTTTGAACTGGACTTGGGCTCAGTGAAATTTAGGGCCGCATAAGGTAAGGATTCAGGACGTAGTGTTCCTGTTTCTGGGACATTAGCAGGGTTTTGGGCACCAAGCAAATAGCTCAGACTATCGGATGCTCTGGCAGACAGCATCAGACAAGCCCTGAGGCCTAACTCCACGCAATTCTCCTAGCCCAACTTCTTCCACTGGCCCCCAGGTGCCCATTTTCGCAAATACACTGAAGTAGGGATGATCAATGCTCCGTGATATTCATTATGGGATACTTGTGCCCGGGTTTAGGTCCTAGCAGCCCACCCCAATAGCTAGCCGCATCCAAGCGGGAGCCTGAAGAGCCACAAGCTTTTGGTCTTCGGCCACATGTCTAATATAGGGTTTGGGGGTATGCTATACTATCATGATAAGAAGGAGCCAGCAAAGTAGTATTGCTAGCTCTTTAGGCCCTTATATTAACGAACAGTTTGGGATTTTGGCATAAGTGATGTAACTGAGGCATTCGGGGTCTTGCTTCCCTCGTTTAGTGCTTAGCAAGCTAAGGCTGCGATAAAGTAGGCTTCCCGCAGCGGTCTGCACCACTCGCCCTGAGATGCTTGTCTTTGTCCGAAGGCCGCTAATCCCCAAGCGCTAAATTGACTGGACCCCTTCAAAATGGCATCGCTCAGGTCCGGGTAGCCCTAAGTCCCCAAGCGCTAAACCTATGAGCCCAGAGCTACCCCCACCACCCTCCCCCCCAAAGGCGGCCGAGACATCGAAGCAGGGATTAACGGTCGGCGTGGGGACTTGGAGATGGATGGCACCCGAGGCAGAGACTTGTGTGGTGTAGGGTTGAGGGCCGAAATGTAGGAGCTTCACAATGGGTGAAATAGGAATAGGGTTCCTTATAGGGTTGGTTCTCGTGCGGTTTGGGGTCGAGTTTTGTTGCCCAACCTGCATGGGAGTTTGGGATTCTAAGGTCTTTCGGTTTGAGGGCTTTCGGGTTCCCGTGATGGAGGGGCTTCACCATTGCTGGCTCCTATGACGGCACATCCTAAACCAGAAATCTCGGAATGATAAAACCCCATACTCCTGTTCTAAGTCATGGTACCTCTACTGGTCTTTATTTACTGTTATCAGCTCAGGGAAGAGAGACCTCAAAGCGAATCGCGCGACCTCGCAGTGGCGGTTTTGGGGCTCGACCTCGCTTGCAACTGGATCTGGTAGTTCCTTGCAAGAAAGGATCCTGCTTGATGTAGGGATCTGCATAGTTACTACGAAATCCCCTTGCAGTTACCGATGGTACTGTATAAACCCTAGAAGCCCCAACATCACATCCCCGAAATCACAACATCCCTCTTGCCGATGTGAAATCGCTAAGCATGTAGTTTGCATCATTGCTTGAAAGCCTGCAAATCGAGCTATGGGTGCCTGAACACTCTTTTCATCGCTCTGTTAGTTGGACGAGCGACGCCGTCAGTAAACAGTATTCGTGCATTCCGCAGCCGTGCCACCGATCATTGCAGATTGGAGAACTAGAGCCCGAGTTCAGGGGTGCAGGATTGACTTCACGCAGCCATGCCAGCGATGACTGAGATAACGAAGGGCCTGACTGTGCAGAAGCTGCTGTCTGACGTACAGCCCGACAGCAAGCGAGCAGATATGTCTAAGATCGTGGCCATGTTCAAGAAGCACTCCAAGGAAATCCACGTTTATGGAGGAAGCATTATCGGAGCTGGTAAGATGCTCTACCAGAGCAAGAGCCAGAAGCCCTACAACTGGCTCCAGTGTGGTGTGGCTGCCCGAGCCAGCAATATCACCATGTACTTTGGGTGCATCTTCAAGCTTACCGATAAGGAGGTGAAGAAAATCGGGCCAAAGTGTACCCACGGCGTCGGCTGCCTCCACTTCAAGAGCCTCGAGGAGGCCGGAGAGCGGCGAAGTAACGTATAGTTAGTGCTATTCTGGCGGTTCCTTATTATGAATGTAGTATAATGGGCCCCAAAACACTATAATTATTAAGGCCCCTGTAGCCGAGTAGCCTGAAGCCCAGAGGTCACCCCATCAACGTTTTGAAGTTAATCATAGGTTCATACAGTAAGGGTCAAGACTTCTAGGTTCAGTTCGAAGTTGTCGCTTTCTCTGAATCGCTGAGGTGAACCTGACTGCGCTCGAAGGCCTGATGAAGCGTGCTTTCGCAGTCAAGGAGTGAAGCCGGGCACAGACCTAGACATACCATAGATACCATAGCCATAGCCCTTAGCCAGAAAGACAGAGCGCTGAAGAGTTCATTCGGGTTCCTTTAGCAGGGATCCTCGCTATGGGATCTTTGGGTCCCGAGATGCGGCAGACAAGTTAAGCTCTGTGCCGGAAACGCTGAACTCTAGGGTCTAAGAATTTAGGTCCTATGAGTTGTATCCAAAATCTGAACTCAGATGTTTCGATGACCGTTGGGAAGCAGGGACCTAACAGGAACAGGGCACAAGGATTCACCACATACTGCTGATTGAATGTTTGTTGTGGGCCCTTTCATCCTTGTGTTCTTGTGCTCCTCTCGGAACCTTTTGCTGACCCACCGAACCGTTGTTACAGGCTCAATTCATATATAACTCCGAAACAGTGTCAAGCTGACCGATTGATTGGCATAGGCTTTTGCAAGAGGTTGGTCCTGGGACCTGAACCTAGCAAGGCAATCTACCCGAGGTTTAGGGTTTAGGAATGCCAGAAATTGGGTTGTCAAAGGATCACGATCAGGACAAAGCATATAAGCCTGAAGACTTACCGCAACTGTTCGCTTTTGCTCCTTATTAAAATGCCACCACCAACTGCCCCAAAAGTCCATTCCCCTTCACAAACCGTAAACCCCGAGAAGTCTCCCTAGGTCGGGCTTTGGGTCATTTTATATTTTCCCTTATTGGGCTTCAGAGGATCTTGTTTAATATTTTTCAAAGGCTTTAAAAGCCCCACCTAGTTCCAGGAGTTTATTGCGCCCGGGGCCAAGACCCCGGCTCCTCTCAAGCGGCCCGCAAGCAACGTCATGAAGACGCAGCTGAAGAAGAAGTGAGCTCTGGATGAAAGGAGCCATTTCTGTAGGCTTTTGGGGGGTGTGTTATCCTATTATAACTATAGCCCTAAGCAGTGGTATTCATGGTTTTTCAAGCGGCAGAATTCCGGAGCTGTTGGCTTGCAAGAGACATGATCGGTCAAACGGGCATTTCTGAATTGATGGAGCCATCCTCCAAAGAGAGGAAGGCCGCCAACCGGATCCGGTTCATCGATTTCGAAGGCTTGGGCCCGTGTTGTCCAGATCGACGGATACGAGCCCGTTTAACTTTCCTGCTGAAGAGAGCAGCGGAAAATGCTGGATCAAAAGCTCCCCGGAAGCTTCATGTCCATTATTTAGAAGTATGTTAAGCCTCGTACACCAAAACACCCATGAGGAACCTACGGCAAAGCTCTGGCAGGTTTTCGCATCCTCAGACGATGACCCCGAGCCCTACAACCTGCAGCAAGCTCAGAGCCGGTACAGCTACGAAGTTCTCTGCCTTGCCGTGCTCTGGTTCTGTGCCGAAGCGACTCATGACGACTGCCCGTTAGCACACCACCAACAACAACAGTTAGAACGTCAGCAACAACAGCAGCATCAGCAACTGCAGCAGCAACACAAGCACTGCCACGACTGCCATGGGTTTTTGCTGTGTTGCGTTGTCTTATTCTCATTCTTCGTCTTCCTTTGGCTGCTTCTCGCGGTCAGTCGTCGTCTTGGCGGCAGTTGATTTGATTGTGCTTTAGCAGTGCCATTCCTGCTTCTGGTGCTGGTGGTGGAGGCGCGATCCTTGCCGTCATCGCTGGTGTTTCCTTCTCGTTGCACTATTGGTTTATCAGCTATTATTTGAACATCACCAGATGAACGTTCTCCTTCGGCCTTTCCGACCGAGGAAGGCGGATGTGTTTTCCTTTGGCATCCTCATGTACGAGGCCGTGCAAGAAGCCTGAGTTTCCAGTTTGATGTGTAGCATTTCCAGGGTTTAGGGTCCTTCTGGCTTGGGTTTGCTTCCGGAGGAAAGGAGTTCGTTCTTTGTTTCCATTGAATAAGGAGCTTCGAATAGCTTCGAGGATTGGGGGCTAATGGTCTTCAGGAATAAAGCGTGTGCTCATAGAATCGCTTTGGATCTCTCCTGTTGTGGATTTTGCTCCGGGTTTCAATACGACCAGGCACTTCGCAAATTTTGTAAGGGCTTGCGTTCTGCTTAGCTGGTAATTTCTTGCAGCGGATACTATAAAGGCTTCCTAAGCCTTATGGCAAGACGCTATACCATGCCGTTAGACTACACTACCCTAGACTAGACTATGCTATACTGATGGGTGCTTCTTGATCCGGGCGCTTTACCTGAATGGCCTACTGACGCTGTGATTTCCGGTAGCCCGAAACTTGAAACTATAAGGCCTCGACCCTGTCGCCGTGGTCCGGCCCTGAATTCCCACCGCAGAATTGACAAACCCGAATCTCCGATCTCGTAACGCACGTCTCCAAAGTCTAGACCCTCGTGTGATGCCCCCCCCCCCCTACAACCCATCGCCCCTAAATCCCCAAGCCTGAATCCTAAACCCCAACGCTACTGCCCCAAACCTCTCATACCCTGAAGCCTAAACCCTCACAATCCCTGAGACAGCTTTACAAAGCTGGTTGAAATTCTTTTAGAATCTGAGAATCTAGAGATTCCAAGGCAACGAAAAATAGCGACACAACCCCATACAAACTTGCAGAGCCCTACAAACACCTCTTTAAAACAACATAAAACAACCCTAAACCCCAAACCTCCGAACCCCAAACCGCAAACCCAAAGCCTCCGAACCCCAAACCGCAAACCCAAAGCCTCCGAACCCCAAAACCCAAACCAACCGAATACCAGCTTTTGGGCCCTCCTTGTCCTTGATAGTGGCGATTTGGGGCAGTGGAGGGTAGTTTGGGGGGTCTAGGCCCTTTAACCAACCGAATGCCAGCTTTTAGGGTTTAGGGTTGGCCTTTATAGCAGGTGATGGAGCGTCAACTGCCCTACAGCGAACGCTTCGGGTGCCCCTCTCGGCTCCAGGGTCTCCCATGTACCCAAATAGTACTTAGGGTTTAGGGTTTGGGGTTTAGGGTTTAGGGCTCAAGGGTCCCCCAAATAGTACTTAGGGTTTACAAATAGTACTTGACTTAGGGTGTTGGGGTGTACGAATTGCACTTAGGGTTTAGGGTCCTGCACCCTAAACTTCCTAAACCTATACTTTGGCCTTGGGGTAGTTTCAATACACACAAACTGGGGCCAAAGTATGTACGTGGACCCTTAGGGTTTGAGTCATCGACATCTGTCAATGGGGGTGCGATTAGGGGGGTATGAGTTATAGGCATCTGTTTTGCCGGAAGTAGTTGTGGTGTCGTTTTTCTGGGTGGTACTAGTCTTAGTAGTTGTTTTTTAATCGGGGCTTCTTAGGGTTTTGTAGGGTTTCAGCTGGGCTTTGTGCACGTTTCTGAGAGGGTTTCACCCGGCTTGGTTTGGATTTTGAGGGTTTCACGCAATGGGGCTTCAGGGGCTTCGGGTCTGGAATTAGCGCTCAGGGTGCAGGATTTAGGGTCTGGGGCTTCGGGTGTAGGTTGAGCGGACATGCCATCCCACAATAATGGGTTCAGGACTTGAGACTTCGGGGCCTCGGGGTTTAGAGCTCGGGGTTCGGGGCTTCAGAAATTCACGCTTTCAGTCTCTGAGATCTTGAGCCTCTCCTGGTTTCGGGTTGAGTGCGTGGTGTTTGGGGATGCAAGGTTCGAGCCAAGAGTCGAATGTTTGTGGAGAGCTTCTTCCTACCTTTGGTTAGTAGGGAATGGAGGAATGGGGTACAATTATAAATACTACTAACTACCATTCTCCTCCATTCCCTACTAACCAAAGCTAGGTATTCCAGGTTTAGCATCTCGAGCCGGTGTTCAATGTTTCTGGTTAGCTTGCCGTAGGTCTAAAGCCTCAAAACACGTTTTTTGACCATACTTCACCGGAATGAAGACATGAGGGTATCAATCCAGGGGTTACGATCGTGCTAGGCTCTCTCCGTAGTTGCTACTGCTCGTCAAACAATAAATTGGTGACATACATCTCACTTCATTCTACTACAGCTTGGTCCATGAGAAATGTCCCAACTGTGCCTAAGGGAATCCGCTACACGTAACCCAAAACCCTAAATCTTAAACCCCGCATGGGGCCCGAAATACTTGACCGCACAACCTACACCCACATTTAACCCGAAACCTCGCGATACACCCCCTGAGCCCTAAACCCTGAGCTTCCGAGACTAAGTGCTCCGAAGACAAGGGTCCAGGGGTAGAAGCTTTCAAACATGCCTGTGCTGATGGCAAGGAGCGACGTATCGGATCCTCGGATCAGCCTTCATGCCATCAGCTCGGTTTGGCAGATCAAATTCTGCGGAGCTTAAAGGGCTGCAAAAGGTTTTCGTCATGGCATCATCGAACAGGGGTGATGTCCTAGGCCTGGATCGGGTCTCGCGGGGCTTGAGAATGTGTTTTAGGATGCATGGTCGGGTTTTCGGATCTGGGATTCGAGGTTCAGGGCCTTGCCAGGGTATTGAATGCCCCGTGCTTCAGCTATGGTTTGAGGTTTGCAGTAGAGAGGTTGAGATGTAGGATTGTTTAGGCTTGGGTTTAGCGATCAGGTGCCTTTCGTTTAGAATGAATCAGCTTGATTAAGGAACCTGCAGTTTTCAACCCGCCGCTAGCATAATCCCTGGTAGGCTAGTGAAGATCATGGGTTGCTAATCAGGTCCAACATTGCACGAGGGTATAGGGTTAGGGCTTGGGTATAGGGTTTTCTAGCATGCTGAGGTTCCCGGACAGATGTCGTTTACATTCGGAGCGCTAATTGCCAGCCCTAAACCCTGTAGCCTGTAGCCTCATACCAAGACGACGCCCCCAACGCCTTCACTCGCACCGTATGCTCACGGTTTCATTCGAACCCCAGCCCTGGAGGTCATCCTTTCTGCCTCGAGCTTGTAGGGCCAGGGCCATGTAATGGTTTAGGAGTATAGGGCGAGAGCATTGATATCGAAAGGCTACAACGCTTCGGAGGTGATTCGAGGTAGTGTATACATCTTCGTGGAAAGGTGTTCTCATGCACCCGGGCATCCTAATGACCATGTTGTTGCTGGACCCCAATCCTTGAACCTAGACCGCCACTTAAAACCCTCTGCTTCAGAAAGACCAAGCCCTAAAAACCCTGAGAGAACCCAGATCAGGCCCTACGATACCCTAAAAGCAAGGTTTGCATGGGCCTGCGCCCAGAAGTTCGCAGCTCAACTTCGGAAGACTCGCCAGAAGTCCGGGAGGCACAGTGCCGGGCTGGAGGGTTTTGAAAGGGCTTATGGTTTGTAAGGGCTTAGGCCCCAACTATCCGGGTGTTATGAGGGCTTGAAAAGGTTCGATTACAGAACCTTATAAGGGCTCTGTAGGCTTCGTCCAGGGCTCCGTTATAGGAGTTCATGAGGGCTCTGCGGGCTTTTGTCAGGGTTCGATAGGCTGTTACACTGTTACAGCGTCCCCGATTCTATGGGTTTCAAAAGAGCCCAACCACCGACCTGTGCAAGTTGCTGCCTGCCAGAACCGTAAAACCCCGAAACCTAATTTGAACCAACCCCCGCCCAAACTGAGCAACTTGTTGCCTCAAACCTCTCCGTGGAGGCCATCCGCAACCTTATGCAGCGCGCATGGCACAATGAGCCTGACGACCGGCCGAGCTTTCCGGAGCGACACTCGCTGTTGTTCTGGGTCTACGGGAATGTAGATCCCTGATGAATAACCCCCCTACCTTAAAAGGAATTGTATGGGGATCTGAATATCTGAAAATTACGGCCGGGGTTCCCTATCAAGAGTATGCATTGACCCAAGGCGGCTCTCTATAGCACTGGATTTTGGAAGAGGACTAGAGCAGTGGAGTTTCATCTTTATGAATACTCAGCCCCCCAACCCCCAAAGCCCAACCATCTGCGTCTCGGAGCTCCAAACCCACCTTGAAAGCCCTAGACCCTGAAAGCGACAAGGGCCTCTTCAGATCCATTTCATGCCCTTGTAAAGCAGTGCAAAACTACCTCGAGCATCCCCATGTACACTGACCAACTGATCTGAATTCCGCCCGGGAAAGTCCTGCACAACTAAACCCAAAGCCTTAAACCCTAAGCCTTACCTAGAGTCTCCATTGTAGTTCCTTTTTTTGGTTAACCAGTTTTATGGTTAGGATCCTATAATAGAGATTTTGGCTAACCAAAAAAAGGAACTACAATGGAGACTATAGGTAGCATCAACAACAAAATCCCTGCTAGGAGCTCGAGGAGGTCCTCAAGGGCCAGTGGGAGGCGTTGGGCGGCGCAAGGCTGCCCCCATCGGAGTTTCTACAGGGGCTGAAGTCATTCAGATAGGGGCTTAAACAATTACCAATACTATTTTGGGGGTTCCTTGGTTATGATGATACAAAAATATACCCCAAAACCCTATTCAAATGATTAAGGTCCCTATATTATTATGTTTGGGAGCAGTCGAGGATTTCTGGCTTCGGTTCCCGCCTCGTCTGTTCTTAGGCCTCCACTCACCAAACTGCTCTGCTGCTGCAGGGGGCTGGAGGCGCGATGACCTGTGTCATTTCAAATTTGCCGTGCCGCCCGACGCTTCTGTCAGCACAACCTAAAACCTAAGTATAGATTCTAAACTCTACATCGCTTGGTTCTGATTGAAGCCTTAACGGTAGACCCAGCAACTCTAAGCCCTTGAAACTGCAAGAAGAGCACTTACAGAGTTGGGGTTGCTCGTCCCGTCTGCCTCAAGACACAGGGTAGCATATGTACTACGGCTTTGGTGACGGTCTGTATGGCTCCGGGAAAAGACCCGCGCGCAGATGTATCTGCAGTGTCGTTTCAGTGATGCCATGAAAAGTTTGGTCATTTGACGAGTCTCGAGTTGCTCACATGGCTGACATAGCTGCGAGGATAGATCTGAGGATTCCTGATCAAGCTCCATGGGTAACAGAGACTGAATATCCTTTCCTAACGATCTTCAGAGCTCAACCCTAAAACCTCAAGACCCTCAACCCTACGGTACACCGGACCCTTTGCTACCTCCAGGGCCCTACGCCCGAAACTTCAAACATTTCTACGACTCTCACCGGCCAACACATCCAGCGGTTGGGTTTTGAAGTTGGGTCTCGGGTGGCACGGACCATTGCTTTAGCCAGCAGGGAACGCTAACCAACCTTGCTGGCGAAAGGGCAGACGTCTGTCATCGGCACCCTTTGGGGCTCTCGGTTAGTTTGGGGAGGGTAGTGGTAATGTTCGAAGTGGCAATCTTGAAGAGAAGCTTCGAGGCAAGAGATTTCCATTCCCTAGCAAGACTAAGCATGGTTGTGATCGTCATGTGGTATGTTTCAGAAAATCTTGCAACAGCAATGTAGAGACCCCTTATCGAACCGTCACAACACCTTCTAAAACGATCTGAACTCCTACAAAAACCCTCCATAATTCGGCCCTTGAGCTGCTTCGTCTCACCGTCCTGGCAGCAGCCAGCCAGCTCCTAAGCTTTGGCTTGCAAAGCTTCCAGGGAACCGAGCTCCTGGCACCCCCCAAATTGGCTTTAGGGCATTTACACTCGGGTCTGTAACAGGTGAGCTATGCTCGGGTCCATGTTGGGTCGATGCCAGGGTGTAAAGAAAGGACTACAGTCTACAGTGGGGTCGATATTAGAGAAAAGAGTCTCAGGGTGTAGGATGCAGGATTGAGAGCTCGAAATGTGTAAGGTGCGCGCTTTCAAGATGATCGATCTTTGAGTAAGGACAGTCTTCAGAAGATGCAGAGGAGCACGTCTTTACGAGGATCCCTTTGCAGCACATGGGGCAGAAGCGCTTGTTCTTGTCCCTTCTGGCAATCGCGTTATAATGCGATACGAAGACGTAGTACATCGTTGAGTTGTGCAGAATCGCGGGATTCAACAAACCGTCATGGCTTGTGCAAATTCCAGTGTACTTACCAAGAAAGCGCGATGCGCTTCAGTAAACAGGGGCATTGGGCTTTCTGATTAAGTCAACATCCATTGTCACAGCTCCGGCACCGTGTGCCAAGCAGGGTAGAAAGGTCCAGGCTAGGTATGTTCCGCAAGCATGCCGAGCCTGTGTTTCGGTTGGTCTTACGGTCCAGGGTTTTGGTTTACGGGTTGTATTGCTAAGGGTTTACAGTGTGGAGTTTGAGGCTTACGTAAGGCAGAGGTGTATGGTTTGGAGTTTGGAGAGTTCCTTGGATGACCTCCATGACAGTGCTCTACAGCAGGCAACTAGGTCCCAGACGAACGCTGTTATCCCACTACATGTTACACATGCGAGAATCTCCCATACAGCGCCGGTTAGGATACAGGCTGCCGAAATAACCAAGTACCAACTGCTAGAGGTGACAGTCACGACCGGTGGCAAAACCTAAGTCATATCCGCACAGGTGCACGGAGTGTAAGCTAGCAGCCAGCCAGTCGAAAGGTACCGAAGCTATCAGAGGCTCATTGCCCGAAGGCTCACGAACAAGACGCCTTACTCAAAGGGAAGTTCTCTCGGGCACAAGTAACCTGCTCTGCATATCCTCTGAAGGATCAGTCCTCCCTGTTTGCATCAGCCTGATTCCTCGTCATCTTCAACATCGCCCCTTTTTTGCCATCGTTGTCGTCATCATGGCTCAACTAGCAAAAACACCAGAATCACACATCATCGGCCTTTTCTTCGTCGCTGGTCACGACTATCGCCATCAGCAGTGCCTCCTGTAGAGTTTCCCTTTGGCACCTGCGCGACAGGGTCGGTCTGTATCAAGAGGCGTTCAAACCTGTAAATGATGAAGGCTGGGTGCAGGCGGGTTTCCATGTTCCGAAGCCCGGCGCAGTTGACAATTCGTGATATCCGAGATTCAAGGTACACTACAGCTCGCTTGGAAACCCTCGAATCTAGCTGGAAGCGAAGGAGATCCCCGAACCACCCAGCGGCCCTGCGAGATCCCTCACTGCGTTGTAGCCCGGGCCGGCGCGCTCACTGGTTGAAGCGTCTGTTCACTTGTGTCGTTGCGTGTGTTCTCATGTTCGAGGTCCGAGTGGTGGTGGAGAGCTGTTCTCAAAGGTGATGACAGATTTCGACCGACCATGGCCAGTGAGACGGCACGCCCGGCACACGCTTCGAGGGGATCTCAATATATGTGATTCCAACGAATGCATTGGCCGCGTATCTGGCAACGTGCTTTCTCAACCGACGTACGCACGCCACTCATAGACGGTAAAACGCTCTCTCGAGTTCGTAGGTGCAGCGGTTCAACTTGCCACCTCTAGTTCGGCTCGCAGGCTTCAGCATACGAAATCCCATGCGTCCTTACCATACGGTGGCCGTGACTATGAAATTCGCAAGAAGGGGTGGCTACACCCCAGGATTGAAGGGGTGTAGAACCGCAACATCCTGCTTGTTGAAGTTTGCCATGTTAACCTTGAAGCCCCTAAAACTAGAAACCCCCCAAACCCCCAAGCTCACAAGCCTAAACCCCAAACCCAAATGGCGGGGCTAGAGCTGCAGCTGAACCCGGGGATCTTGGCACGAAAGTTTGGGATTCTTATGTTCAAGGTTTGGGGTCTTGTTAATCGTCTCCTGATTGCCACGGCCATGGTGCTGCTAGTTAACAACTATTCATGCTGTCATGAATGGCCCCAAAGCCGTCAAAGCCCTCAAAGCTGCTCGCGCCCTTGCAGACAGTCGAGGCTCGCACAGCGAGGGGTGCTTGTTTGAAGTTGGCCGAAAGCCGACAGTTGAAGCCAGCCGACGTACATAACTCTAGCATGCTCATTCTTGAACCCGGTCCCTTCGTGACTACCCGCAGCAGTATACATTTTCGGGTTAGTAAATGCCAGAGAGAACGCGGATGGCAATAAGCATGTGCAGAGACGGAAGACAGGAACCTGCGAAATCAACTGGCACATATGAGCAACTCGGAGCATCAACCGCGATTTTCACTTAAAAAGTATTTTGCTGTTGCCACACCTGCATTTTACTACTACTGTTCTTACACCCGCGCAGAACGCCAGCCGACGACGCAGCCGAAGCCATGGCTGGTTTGGAAGCTTCCTTTGGCACGGTAGCGGCTGAGAACACCACCTTCTATGGCGGAACTTTCGCAGAAGAGGCTCCGGTTGCTCTGGTGGTAGAAGGAAATATAGAAAGATAGGAAAAGAGATAGATGGATAGAAGGATGATCGCTAGGTATATAGACAGATAGATCGATAGATAAATAGGTGATAGGTATACAGGTAGGTAGGTCGGTAGATAGCGAGAGAGAGAGAGAGGGAGATGTTTTGTGTGTATTCCTATGCAAAGTGTAGTATTGCCCAACTATGCTTAGTTAGTTAGTTGGTGTCATAACTCATGCTGTGCTGCGTGAGATGCTTGAGACCCCCTGGGCCCTAACCCTAAAACGGCCCTAGGATAATATCTTCTGTTTTTAATCCTTTTGTGTACGTATATTAATGTTTTACCTACGTTACTGCGTTGGCTCAAGTGAACAAAAAGTCCGTGCGTTCTGCTGCTAACAATAGGTTATCAGCCGTAGCTTTGTACAGTCCTTTGGTAGTGCAATGGACCTCACAGCTCCCCCAAATCCTGCAG
>BGNK01002510.1:0-99697 GCA_003297005.1 Symbiodinium sp. clade A Y106 | reverse complement strand
AATACGGGGAGGCCCCCGGATTTAAATTATTTAATTCCCGGGGTCCAGACACACTGGAACACCATATGGGGTCTATTTGGCAGCTGGCGCGTGGAGTCCTGCCAACACACACACACACACATCCAGCTGCCAAATAAACCCGGTTTAAGCCGCACACAGGGGGGGGGGTGCTGAAGCCCTGAATCATATATGGCATTGTTTTCACAGATTGGGATTCGGGTATGTTTCCTTGTTATTCTCACCGTCGTCCTCATCACCACCTTCATCAACTTCATACTGTGCCAGGACGAAAGTTCGTCGCATCGGGCAGTTCTATTAACATATACTTGTAAACCCCTTTCCCCCATAGACTCCTTCACGGAGTCTCCGTTGAGGTCTGTGCGTCAACACTTCACTCGGTTTGAACAAAAGTAAAGAGTAATACTAATATATGTATGTTTATTCCAGCTAAGAGAATCCTCCGCTGGCCAGGCCAGGTAAGATGCACTTGCTGGTACTCCGAATGTTCCGCCGAGCAAAGGCATCTTAGCGCGACAACTTGATGTAGTAATCACCACTATCGTCGCGATCCTCGTTAACCAACTCCGTTCAACATCATCATCATCATCGTCGTCATCAGCAGCATGAAACTCCAGCTTTGACTTTGTCTTTCTGACTTGATACCAGAGCAACCGTCGCGCGAGGTTCGAGATCCTCTTCGCAAATTGGGCGGTACCCTGTCGCCTTCTGATGGAGAACATCAGTGAGTGGTTCTCGACGCCCGGATAAGAGTTTGCGTCGTTTTAGGCTTGGGCTGCGAGATTGTTGTAATGAAGAAGGTTTCGCACCAGTGAGCATGATGCAGATGCTGCCTTTCGGAGCGGTGCCCTGGTTAGTGACCAGTGACTATGTCTTCATTCCAGCACCAGAATACTGAGGACTTTCTTCCTGGTCTACAGGCAAGACCGGAAGTGAGACTGACTGACCCAGGCATACGAAAACCAGCTGTGTTGGGTGCAGGTTTGAAGCGTTGCTTGTGCCACGAGAATTACTTCCCATTGCAGAGCGCCCCCTGCTGACTTCAACTTATGCAGGTGCGAGCTGATGCTACTAAGTAGTGACCCTGTGCAACTTGAGATGCGAAGATGCTGGGAAGTGTGCTGCCTTGCCCCTCCGGTTACTCCTTCGATACGTGCATAGACTGCATAGGTAACGGGAGAACGTTTAAAGTCTCTGGCTGTATACATTTGGTTTCGAAAGTTTGTACTTTTTGGGCCCGGTTATTGAAGAAGACAGGTAACCCTCCTACCCCACATTCCTCTTGCTCTGTTTACGGATGCAATATTTGCCGGCAGGCCTTCACGGAAATGTCAGGGATAAGCCCAACCCTCATAGAAAAGATCATAGAAAAGATTTCCGTTTCCTGGTATGTGAGAATTTAGCCTATATGCTCTTCAGGAACAAAGCGAAAGCACTTAGCCCCAAAATTCTAAACCTTGAGCCAGAAATCTGCAGCTCAATGGCTTCAGTATGTTATAGTACATGACAATAGATTACGTGCTACAATATGTTACAGTATCTTAAATATCGTACATTGTTAATTGGTTTCTCCCGATGTTGTCGCGAGGTGCCTTTTGGGCTTCGCAGTCCTTAATGTCGTCGGCAACTCAGCCAGGAGGCTTTGGACAGCAGAGGGCTTTAATCAGGGGAGTTCGGCTTAGGGTTGAGAGTATTTGGCAACCGAGACCGTTGCATGTAAGGTGGTCTGACTTAAACTTCAGCTTTGATTGCATGTAGACGGGAATGTATATAGATCGGTCGACAGGTGGGCACATAGATTCATTAGGTGGGGCAGTAGCTGAGACAGACTCGAGCCAACATGATGGAAACCGAATCACGGGCAGGTGAAGCCGGTTTGCCTGAGGCATGTACCTTCGGCCCTAAGCTAAGCCCTCGCCAAAACTGGAAACTCTGTTTGCTCTCTCTTGGCTCGCAGCGCGACTTGCCCCATCCTTCCTAGATCTCGGTGACTTGGAATCTAGGTCTTTAAAGTGTATCTCCGCCTAGAAGAGAGTTCCTCAAATCGAAGCTACTTCACTTTCAGCTGCGACTCGACGTTGAACGTTGGTACCTGTCCACAAAGTCCCTTTCTTTGCGTAGCCAGACGCCGCACTGAGAGAAGATGCTCGTTTTCGTGAAGAACTCGGATGGCATCCTCCGTGCGTTGGCAATCGAGAGTGGGAGTGTCTTGAGCGAGGGCATGACTGACAGCCTTGATGTCTCAGCAGACGCTGCCCGGCTGCGTGAACTGCTGGCTGCACTTACGAGAGAGAAGATCATGAGCGCATGGAAGCAGATTGCTTCGAGTTGCCCAGGAGTGAAAAGTGCCCCGCCACCTTCCGTCGAGATGGACAAAAGTACACTTGTCACACACTTCATGAGCTTCTTTGAACGAGCACGACAAGGAAGGAGTGCAAGAGCTGGTCAGAGCCCATCTCCAGCGAGAATGACGGTGCCTGTGGTGCCTCTATCACCTGAAGACTTTCTGGAGGACTCTCGCGATGATCTTGACATCGAGCTTCGCTTCTTTGACGATGGTCGACAGTTCGATATCAATGCCATGCTCACGATGCGGAAGGGAGAGCTAGAGACCATGACGGCCAAGCTTCAAAAGTCCCCCTCCGATGCCGTGTGCGATTGTGTTTTCAAAGGGAAAAAGGTCAGCGCGGGCTCTTGGATGGAATCTTTACAGAATATGACACTGGAGGAACTGGAGATGCTCCGCAGCAGCATGACAAAGGAAGCAGCGCAGAAGCCCGTTTCGAGGGTGGGTAGCTGCCTGCCTGCTCTGCGGCGGCTAAGGGCGCTCCATGCCAAGGTCGAAGCAACCTTGTTGTTCGTGGAGGATATGTTGTGTGAAGACTTCAACTTGACCTTCCATGGTAGCCTCATCAAGCTACGCGATGCGGTTTCCGAGAAGATTGGACAGCTGAAAGCAGCTGACTTCATAGCAACTATTCCTAGCCCGCCTGGGACGTCCAGCTCCCCATTTCGCATGGTCAAGTCGCAAGAGTAGCATCTGTTGTTTCTGCAAAGCAGAGACGCGAGAAGAAAGACAGGAGTGCCAGAGAAAAACGTATGTCCGATGCTTGCTTGCTGATGCGGCAAATGAGACAGCTCAAACTAATTGAGTGACATAAACACTTTGTCCAACAATTCGCCTTAAATCGTGCTCAACCCAAGCTGTGCCGGGAAAGCCGGGTCATAGTGTGCGCTCCGGAATTTCCGCTGGGCCTTGAACTCTCTCCCCTAGCCACCGAGGCGTCACACATACCATAGGCGCCTAAATAAATAATTGCCAAAAATATTCCTTACGGTTCTGTATTCTCATGATGATAATAACCATAATATTATTAATACTAGCCCAAAACCCTATTTTTAAGGCCCCTACATCACCCTGTGGCTAAGGTCAATGCCGTCTTCGTGCAGCAGCCTCTCGGGCAAAAGTCGCGTACTGTGGTTCGGGAGCCGAATCGAAAGCGGTGCTGAAGATTAAAGTGTTTAGGGTTAAGACTCGGATTAGGGTTTAGGGCTTGGGGTGAAGATTCGGGTTAGGGTTTTGGGTTAAAATTCGGATGACCTTGAGGTGTCGAGTGGTCCGCTTCAGACCGCCCATCGGCAGTTGGTTTGTCTCGGAAAAGCTAGAGAATCTGAAAAGGCCTTGGTTACTTAGGCCTCAGACAGCCCACCCTACACCCTAAATCTTAAACCAAAACCCATCGAAACCACAAGCCAGCCGAGGACAATGAAAATCGCAAGTTCGGATGAGGAGCTGGCTTTCAAGCAGAAGGAGAGAGAACTCGCCTCCTATACTCGCAAGGTCGCCTCCGAGTTGAGATTTGGGGTCCAAGGGCTCGGGGCTGGGTAGAGGTATAGGGGGTATAGGGGTATAGGGGTCCACGGGTCTAGGGGTATAGTGGTATAGGGGTATAGGGGTATAGGCAGGGGTAGGGCTGTAGGCTTTGAAGACCGGCGATGTGACGCATGACCATGATTACTGCTTCTTCTGCTTGCAAGCAGCGTCGCCACAGCCCATCAAGCTTCTGCTTGCCAGTGATCGACTGGATATCTCCGCCCATCCCAGACACACAATCTTGCTGGGAGGCTTCAGCAACAGCAATCTCATCATAATCACGTGCCTTGCAACGTAATCGCTCCGTGGCACCCGAAGCCTCGAAACAAACACCATGACGGACTGTAAGTACATGCATGCAGCGGCAACTGTGAGCTTGCAGGTCAAAAAGCTCTTTCAGACGATGGATCAAAGTGGTGACGGAGCGATTAATTTCGATGATGCCAGGCTGTGATTGGCTTCTTTTCCCAAACCTCACACTGAGTAGATCCTGTCATGGGGTACTTCTGGCTTTGAAGGCAGGTTCGCTTCTGGTTGAGCTTTGTTCGTGTTGTATTCTTGACTTTCGCATAACAGTGGGGTCACACGGCCGCAGAGCCGGCATCACGATGCAACACATTCGCCCTAGGGCCTGCGAAGTCTTAGTTATGCAAGATGCCATTTGCTACGAGTTGCTACGAGAGCTGGCGCATGACGAAGACCGGTCTGGGGAACCGACTTGAGATCCCCCTTTGCAAAGACTGTGCTGACGAGAAGGCCAGCGGATGTAAGGCGTGTTTTTTGATGGTGCGGTTGTACTGACCAGAAACCGGCTTATGCCTTATGATGTTGTGGCCTTACCGAGCAACGAAGCCATGTAACATCCTACCGAGAGTTCTGCAAGAAGCACTGCTAGCCAGTGTTGACCTGGAGCCTCGGGCCGAGAACCAACTGCATTCGACTAGCGACACGACAGGAATGCGCTGCAAGATGGGAGTTTCCGAAGATAAGGGACCCTAGTATAGGACCCTAAATAGTAGGATCCTTATTATAAGGACCCCAAAACAAGGTACCTCTAATTTTCGGAAACTCCCAGATAGAACAGTCAATCCAGCTCGCTTTAGCTCCTCTTGCTGCTCCGTTCAATTGTGCACAGTCGGCAGCAAGACAGACACGTCCGACGAGAGTACAACATCATGAGACGACGTGTGGCCAGGCAGGGCTGGGAACATTAGGCCAATTAGTGTCGTGAGTTGGGGAGCACCTTGTGCAGCAAGGAATTCTCGAAGCTGGTGAAGTCGCCGATGCTGCAGCTGCTTGGATAAGCTTCGGCTGCTGAATATTCGATGTTCGATCAGAGCCTGTTGCGTAGCTTGGTGTTGGTACATGCCATGTACATTGTAAACCTTCGACGCCAATTAACCATTGAATTATTGCCGGTGTACGAGTTTGCCTTCTTTCGTCGACTTATAATAGAGCTTTCTGATTTGCCCAGGTTTTTGCTGAGCCAGCTGGATTTGGAGTACCATGACTTGTTGAGCCTGTTCGAATTTCTGGACAACGGAGACGGGCAAATCACGTGACTCAGCTGGAACAAGCTCATGGAGGTGGAGAATGTGAGAAACATTTTGTAGTTAGGTAGTTCTCTTGGCCCTCACATAGTCAACCCCTTGATTGATCTGTTCTAAACAGCTACATCCAGTAAGTGTGTTCGACAACCTTTCCTGTGGTGCTGGCATCAAACCAATTTTCTCATAGAGCTTCCAAAAGTACGGAAGCAGTAGGATCAAGCAGGCAGCACGAATTCTGACCAAAAGGGAAGTAGGCACGCACTTGCTTCAGCAGTCCCGGTGCGTAATGGTATCGGGCTTCCGAGCCTGCAGGCTTTAAACAAAACCTTTTCATACGGAATAGATGTATACCTTGACTCTTTTTGAGGGCTCCCCCCTGTGGTTTAGGCGTCTTACACCATATCCAGTCATTACTTACGAGATATCTTGTGATTTAAGCATAGTCAAGCCACGTTTCTTTACCCTGTAATTTAGGCATATATCAGCCAGATACTGCGCTGGGCCGATAGTTCGACCCACTAGCTTGAACATGCTATACAAGACCCAGCCCCCCACCCTCTTCCCCGTAGACTCCTAACACATGTGAGCCCTGGGGCCTCCTCCGGAACTAAAAAGTATTATATTTTTAAAACGGGATAAAAATTACTCCGCTAGCCTGCGTAGGGCAAACGACACCTTGAGGTACTCCGCTACTCCACGTGTAGCTCGAAACTTTCGGCCCGGGGATGTATTCCTCCTTTAAAGGACTCTTGGGATCTCTGGGCCAAGCATGAGGCACCCTAAACAAGGGATCCCAACGGATCCCTTAAAGGGACCCTCAGAGGATCCCTTAAAGGAACCTTTAAAGGATCCCTTACAGGAACCCTTAGAGGATCCCTTAAACGATCCCTGAAAGCAACCTTTTAAAGGATCCCCCTAACGGAGCCCTAAAGCCTAAACCCTAAACCCAACCCTAAACCCTAAACCGATCAGGCTTACCGAGTTCATCGATGGCGCTGCAAAGCTCCGTGGGCTTTGTGCCTGAAGACTTCAGGGCTCCTATACAGGTTCCTTTAAGGGTCCTTTTTAAGGGATCCTCCAAGGTTCAGGGCTGCTTTAAGGGTTCCTTTACGGTTCCACGAACAGGTTCTATATACATGCAGTATGGGGGGGTTTAGGGTCCAGGGTTCGTGGTGCAGGGTTCCTTTAAAGGTTCTGTATGCACATGTACTACATATGAGGGTTTAGAGTTTGGGGTTCGTGGGTCAGGCCTTGAGATGTAGGCTTTACGGATTCGTTAGGGTTGAAACTCATTCACGACGAGCCAGCTCAGACATAGAAGCTTGCGTGATGGCGAGCCGTAATCAAAGCGGCAGCGTGCAGGGATTTTCTTCGATTTGTGTTGTGAGAGTCTTTTAAGGGGTCGAACAAGTTTGCAATGCTATTCGTTTCTAATCCCTACATAACGATGGTCGAAGCACAGCTTTAAATGCTAAGGCACCTGTATCAGGGAACGAAAAGTCAGAGACACATGCCGGCTGAGGACGGCGAAGGCATTGGACATATGGCGAATGGAGACGAAGCTGGAGGCTCTCGTGTTCGATGCTGTCGATCTTGAAGTGTTAACATGGCATTGATATGGTATTTTTTGTACTAGCAACAATAATAACGATATAGTGTTGGCCTTGATGTAGTACCGCTTCCGGTGTTGTTTTTGTAGTGGTATAGTATAGATTATCTTCCGATAGCGATATAGTAATGATACAGTATTGCAGTATCGATATACTGATATAGCATTGCTTTCGATGTTGATTTAGTAGAATAGTATATTGTTACATTGTTTCATCGATACGGTGTAGTGACTCCTATAGTATAATGCGATACAGAATGTTCGTATAGTGCATATCAGCAGCATTCTGCTCTATGCAGCGAGACTTCATCTTACATCGCGCTGCATTGATCCCGTGCTGACACACCTCGTGAGAAGACATGTGGAGCACAGCCAAACGCTGTGTGAAGATACAGTGAAGAATTGCCAATAGTACTCCTCGGGGTTCCATATAATGATTCATACATACCCCTCAAAAACCCTATTCTGATGACGAGCACCCTTCCAGTATGTGAAAGAGCAGAGAGCGTGATGAGTTGGCAGGTGTTGTTTGGCGAAGTGTTGGCTGCCATCCGAGGCGCTGGGATTCCTTAAACTTCTCCCTAAACCCTATAAACTATATACCCGAAACTGAACCCTATAACACCTTCAACCCTATAAGCCCCGAAATACACCCTGAAACCCTACTTAGCTCTACAGCCGACACCCCTAAACACTAAAGACCTTCATCGCAAGTTGGTAGACGCATGGGGATGCTGCATTTCGGCTGTAATGTTGGAGAAATGTCTCTTGAAACTACAGTGAAGATTTCGAGGCAGTTGTTTTGAGAGGGCGCGAAGGCTGATTTCTCCTGAGCTTCAGGTCAGCTCAGCTTCTCTAAACCCTATAAGCCCCAGACCCTCAACTCGAAGCCCTAAGCCCCAAACCCTCCAAACCCTAAGCCCCAAAGCCTCACACCTAAGCCCTGAAGTCCATTGCTAGACTGCTGCCCTCCCCCTCGCGAGGACACTCGGACGTCCGGGACGTCTTCGACAAGCTTCAGCTGAAAAACATAACCTTTAGCACGAACTCGCGCACCTTGGGTGCCAACTGATTGAGAAGAGAACTACGAAGCCTGTTCCTTCGGATTCTTGCATATCAATATAGTATATAACCATAATGTGTCTTGAGGCCCGTGTCTGAATTAAGGGAGCCAAGTTAGGCCCCGAGACGGGTGCAAGAAATCCCCTCTTGGAGATGTGTTCACAGCGCTCGGCTGAGCATCATGCTCGGGAGGCGAGAGACATGTGGGGGTTGCTTTGAATATTGGTCCGAGTTCCACTTCAGGTGCCTTCAACGCCGTAAGTGGGAGCAAGCCCCACATGCGACATTCAATGCTTTTGCATAAGTGACATCACAACTGTCGAAGACACTGTTGCGATGCGAAGCACCTTTTCGAAGATTCATGCTGGAAGCTTTGTCTTGCCCAGCACTACACCTCCTTCACCCTTCAACCAATGTTCTGACCCAAAAAACTCTAGACCCTAGAACTCAATATGCTCGTTCGATCTTAGCCCCTGTAAGTAACTCAAGCTCAAATCTAACAGCCGAAACCTTTACCTCAAAAGGAACTCATCTTGACCCCGAACCCGAAACCCTAAACCCAAAAGGAGCTCGGTCTCGAATAATCACGCACAAAGCTCACCCACGCTTAGAGGGTCAGGGGACTTAGTAAGTCGGTTATAAGTAGGGTTCTAGTTGGGGCAACGCCATTTAGGGTACTTATAACTCTACTTATAGCCTACTTACTAAGTCCCCTGGGCCTCTAAGCGAGCTTTTTCTGCTTGCTGGGCGCGCGCCCTCTCCAGCGAGACCGATCTCTGGCTCGCCTGAAATGAACCGCTGGCCGATACAGCTACGCAAAAGGAACAGCTTGTACACACGCGCACACAGACACATGTGTATATATTTATAAATGTATGTACCGACATAAAACATGTACATGTACCGAAACACACACACACAGACACCAACAAGGAAACATTCAAATGAAGAAACATAGACATATTCTAGCAAGAAAGATAGATAGATGAGCACGAACAGATATGTAAATACGTATCTACAAAGATATCAGAAAACGCTGCGTAGGAGCACATAGCACGAATAGAAATACATGAACAAATATGTGCATATTTATGTATGAATAAGCACATATGAAGAACAAGCAGGTAAGCCATTATACCTATGATAAAATATGTAATGCATGTAGAACATGTACACGGAATGTACACGCACAAACATATGCACGTCCGCAAGCTGCCAGGCATCCCGAATCGTCTGGAAACTCTGCAATGTGTGTAGCAAACGACCACAGAAGTAGATTCTCCAGGGGGGCCTTTGTTTGGAATAGGCCCCACATCGTTGCACAACAAAACTTGCGACCCATAAAGTCTAAAACGCTAAAGCCTCAAGTCTTGAAGCCCCGAAACGCAACACACTCAACCCTAAACGCGCAACCCTAAAACCCTTAACCCTAAACCCCAAACCCGAAACCCGACATCCCCACCCATCCCGAAAGCTCCAAAGCCGCAAACCCTACCATAAAGCCCCAAAGCCTTAAACCTTACAGCTCTACGGCCTCGGCTCCAGAGACTCCGAATCCGAAGTCATGATGACTTCAAGCCTTAGGGATCTAGGGTCTAGGGTTTGGGGTTTAGGGTTTAGGCGTTTAGGGTTTAGGTGTTGGTTTAGAGGTTCAGGTGTTTAGGGGTTTCAGAAGGGGAGTTTGTGGGGTTTAGGGCTTTGGGTTTAGGAGGTTTAGGGTTTAAGCCACGAGAGCTGCAAGCAGGGGTCAAGGATTTAGAGGATCTGGGTTTCGGGCTCGAAAGTCGTTTAGGGTTCAGGGGTTTGGGGTTTAGGGTATTGGGTTTAGGGTTTAGGGTTCAAGTGCGGGTCTCATGGTGGACACGGCAGCGGGCTTGGGGGCGTTCGCCGCGGAATGATGCTTTGCGATGCTTTCGGGGGGAACGGGGGTCAGTCTCTCCTGCTCTATCACCCTCTCCTTGTCTGGCTCTTTCTCTTTCTGTCTCCAAGAAGCAGGGTCATACTAATGTGTTCGTGAGTGTATGTGTGTGCGATTGTGTGGGTATAGGGTTTGAAAACTGGTCAGTGTACATACTAATCGGAATGAGCTGCATCACGTGGAGATGTTTATGTCCAGTTCATGCGTGGTATTGATGCTTCTGTGTACATGTGTATTCACGTTGAGCTTTGCATGTTCTTGACATCTTGGAGTCTCTGGGAGCCCCGCATACTCCCAGAGCAGCGTTGTCTTGGTAACCCTAAAGTCTACAAACCGAGTCAGCCCTGTAAAGACTAACAGTACATATATAAACTCTAAACCTATGGAGGCCGCCTTAGCAGTAGCGGCGGCGGCGGAAGCAACAAAGAACGCAGGTGCAGCGAACATCACCCTCAGTCTGGTCCATATGGGACCTGAAAAGACAGCGAACCTTAAACTGAGGTTTGTGGGCTTGAACTCAGACCTAAACCCAGAAATCAAAATCCGACCCTAAACCCTCAAACCAAAACTGAAGCCTTCGAGCCCCATGTCGCCCTAAAGTGCAGCCTCTGGCTCAAGTCTGAGCACCAACGAAGCGGCGGACCTTGATCGAAGGCCACACCGAGAGGCCGCTGAAGGCGCTGAAAGCGGCCTTGGCTGCGAAAAACCCGATAGATCCGAATCCGAAACCTTAGGACTTAGGCTGGGAATTGCTATGCTCCTGAGAAGGGTTTCTTAATCGCCCTTGCTTGATTGAGGGGTATTGGGGTTTCAGTGGATCCTAGAGTTGTCCGACATGATGGGCCGCACACTGCTCTCTGTGCTTATCCCCAGCCGCTGGGTCGCATTGGGTAGGGTTCCTTTTGAGCTCAGGGTATGAGGATGTATGAGGTCTTTCGAGCTGAAGGTTTATGAGGTACATGGACATGGAGTTGGAGTCAAAGCTTGATAGGGATGTTAGGAGAGAAATTCAGGGCTGCGGGCCTCGAGGAAGTGCAGCCGTAGTGTTTTTTGTTGACCCTGGCGGCGATTTGCTTTCGCGGCAGGCAACAATGCTCCCTTAAATCCTGAACCTGAAACCATCCTGAAGCCTGGCAAACCCACATTCCGGAGTACACACGCAATGTCAGTTCCTGTACATCTTTAACCCACCGTTTACTGAGCCGAGGTATAGGTATAGACATATGCATTCGATGAACGAAAGAACTCTTCATTACTGTGTCCCTGCGTGTTCCAGGGGCGATTGTTTGCAGATTTTATGAAGAGTTCGCGGAAACCTACCCTATACCTTAAACCCTAAACCCTACTCTTGTGTACGCCCCAAAGGATTGCTGACGACCGGACGACCGCCGTTTTTGAAGCCCTCACAGTACCCCTTTGAAACCCCATACACCAGTCAAGCCCTACAAAAGCCTTTTTGAATTCGGAACCCTCACAACTCTCTAAAATCTAAACTCTAGCCCGAAACCCTTCACAACAACCTGACAAAACCTAAAGACTCCAGGCCTCGCGCTCTTGGCCGCCGGCAGTGGCCTTCGTGCTGCCCGTGCGCGAGGGATTTTCCCAGCCTTTGGGACAATACAGAAGTCGAGAGAACTACGAAAAGCAGGAACAAGTAATACTGTCGGCATGAACAACTTATAACAAACACCACCATATTGGTGATCATGCCGGTAAAGTCCCTATGATGATGGTAGAACATACGCCCCCTATGTTATCCTCTTATACCTCCTTGAGGTTCAGGGTTGCTACGGTTTGGCGGGTGCTGTGTTTCGAAGTTTAGGGTTGCTATGGTTTGGAGTTTGGGTTCATCTACGGTTGGGTGTTGCTTTCGGAGCTTGTTTAGGCATGAGGTACGAGGGATCCTCAGGGGTCGGTTAGTACAGCTTGGGTTTTCACAAAACCCTAAGCCGTGGCTGTAGGTTTTTGAGGCGCTTTGGGGGATTCACTTGGGAAGCAGCAGCCCCGGCTGAGCGTGAGGCTCCCTCCCTCAGAGGATGCACCTTAAGCTGTAGTTGAGGGTTTAGGGTTTATAAGGTTTCTGGGTCCGACTTCCTTTATGAAGGGAGTTTTAGGTCCTTCAGTCTTGCTGTCCCCAGTGGGGCCTTTCTGCAAGAAGCATCGGCCATCTTCTCTACTCGAAAACCCTGCACCCAAACCCGTGACCCTAAACTTTAAACATAAAATCCAAGAGACTGTTTGGAACGAGGTCTACGATGGCACCATCACCTCACCCAGGCCTCCCGGAGCCATGCGATGTGGCTGTGGGTTTCGGAGTTTTGGGATGTTTTGGGTCTAATGAATTTTATAGGAACCTTCTCGTAACCTTACGGTACCCTTCTCTATAGTATCCTTTTGAATTATTTCTTTTTGAATTATTTCGTATTTTGTTCATATAAAACCCAAGAGAACTTTAAACATGCTATGCTTATTATGGTTCTAAGTTCGAAGGGGGAGGGTTAGTTCTGGTATCCCCAAAGCTGACAGGCGAAAAGGTTTCAGAGTCTCAGTGGCAAAAGAGCGAAACCCCAGGCCTCAGCCCTCAACTCCCGCATCACCCTAAACCCCTAACCCGAAACCCGAACTAAAAGGTTGAGGCCATGGGCCCCTAGTATGGGCCCCTAGGCCCTTTTAAGGGACCTTGAAGGGTACAAGTAGGGTATATATTAGGTATATGAGGATCCCATGCTTAAGGGCCCATACTAGGGGCCCATGGGTTCATCCTAAGACTAACTCTACACCTAAGACTGAAGGGTATAATTAAACCTTGAAAAGCCTTAGTTTATGCTTAAACGCTTCCCTCGAAGCCACCGTCCTTTGACCACCTGTAGCAGGTGCAGCTGCCACTGCTGCGTGGTGGAACGTCGTCGGCCCGACGAAGCTGGAGGACTCCTCCCTCGTCGCACCCTAAGGGTCCAAGTACTAAAGCCTACGTAAACTACTATCTTAAACCAAAGTACCTGATTATTGGGTGCGTTGGACCCCTAAAACCCCGTACAAAACCGTACAAATCCCTATAGATCGCGTATGGAGCCCTTATAGAACCCCCTTCTTCTTGGGTCCTGTGGACCCTTGCAGTCCCAAAGGGTCCTAAGTACCTACATAGTCGTTTCTATATTAGGAATTACCTTTATGATTTGGGGAAGTATCATAACAGTACCTAGGAACCTTTTGGCAGATAGAATGCAGGACAGCACCTCTCGAAGTGCGCTGCGCCGGCGAACCTCGGAGGCACCTGCTCCTCGGAGTGCACGGCCGTGGATGACGAGGCCCCTGAGCTGTTTAGGGTTTAGGGTTTAGGGTTCGGGAGCTTAAAGGGCCGAAGACGCGATAACAATTGTGGGGTTTGGGGTTGAGGGTCTGGGATTTGCGGTTCACGGTTTAGGGTTCAGTATCAGTATGTATGTATGTATATATATATATATATATATATATAGGTCTAGCCCCACTGCAGAGCTGTAACTCGAAGGAGCTTCTTGCAGAATCGGGACTACAGATTTAGAGGTAAGTTGGAGTACGTAGTTTGGGAGCCTGAGCACTATAGTAATAGGGTATCTCACTATGGTTATCGTGTAAGATGCCCCAAAACCTTATGCTAATCCTGTTTGCTTCATACACAGAACCTGCTTTTAGGCCCTCTAGCAGGCCACTTGCTAGATGCTCTGCTATGAAGAGGGAAAAGTTTCGGTTGAGCTCTCCAGTTGCTGCAGATTTGTTCACATGCTGCCAGGATGGGATCAAGGACCCCTTTGATGCAAATATCTGAGTCCAGCATCGATCCTCTTTTGGAAGCACTCCCATAGCTGTTCTGTTTTCGGGGATCTGAGAGAAGCGCCACTTGATACATCAGTGCCAGGTCTTCACTCACGTGACCATCGTGGATATGGACAGGTGCCTTCGAACAGCTAAGGAATGATGATGATGATGATGATCTTATAACCTTGAATAGCAGTTTCAATAACTCGTCATCGCACTTTGAAGTGTTTGTTAATGTTTCGAGATCCTTCGTGGAGGAGCACGACGTAGAGTTCAGACTTACGTCTTGGGATAAAGATATGGAGATTCTTCTGCTTGGCTCGTCGCTCTAGTGAGCTTCTGCAGACTTTCTCATCGCTCGCACAGAGCTTGAGAATCTCCCGTCTTCCACCCCCAAAACCCGACATGAAATCACCAGGCCATACTTGGCAAACCCAGAACCCCTAAACCCTTCACCTTAATGAAGCCTTAAATCGAGGGCAACATTTTGCCCTGAACTCTAAACCCTAAACCCTAAACCCTGAACGCTAAGCATTTTGTGTGCTCAGGTATTGCTTCCACCGCTGTCAGCCTGAGGGGACCCTGAAACCTGATCCGCAGATATCGCGAGAGGTTGGAAACGTATGCATTCCCAGACCCCCGGGAGGATCTAGAAAGTAGATCCCCTAATTTGGGGCCCTATACTACTAAGGGTACTTTATAGGAACCCCCATGAAGGGATCTACTTTTTGGATCCTCCCGGGGGTTTGGGTTGTGCATACCTACTTGCCCGTTTACCTCTATTACATACTGCATATATGCTCATTCAATGGGTAAACTTGTTTGATTATTTGTATGTTTGTTCATTTGTTTGTTCATATGCGTATGCCGGCATGCATACATGCATGCACTTACATTAATGTATAATGCAAACATCGCTACATGCATGTATATATATATATGTACATACATGTATATGTACCTACGCACATACCTACAACATACGCGGGTGTGCAGGTATGCTGAAGTATCACGAACCATAGGATAATTCGAAAAAGAGCTCGCGTGCGGATTCGTTGTTTCTATGGTACTGTTCGACAGATTCGACAGAAGATCGTTCGTTAGACCGGCCCCCAGACCCTGAAATCTGAACCTTCATCCCTGAACCCTAAATCCTAAACCCTAATCCCTAAACCCCTAAACCAGAGCCAAGACCCTGAAATCTGGACCTTAATCCCTAAACCCTAAGCCCTAAACCCTAAATCCTAAACCCTAAACCCTAATCCCCAAACCCCTAAACCAGAGCCCATAAACCCTGAAGCCCTGAACCCTAAGCCCTAAACCCTACAGTCAAGGCAGCCATCGGAGAAGGTGGCCTTGGCAGAGAAGTCTCTTGCCGATTTTCGCGGCGGGATTTCGGGCTCAGGGTCCCAGGGTTCAGAACGGAAGGATTAGGGTTTGCAGGGTTTAGGAGTTTAGGGTTTTAGGGTTTAGGAGTTTAGGGTCTTATGGTTTAGGGTTTAGGAGTCTAGGGTTTTCGGGGTTCAGGGTTCAGGAGTTTAGGGTCTTATGGTTTTAGGGTTTAGGAGTTTACGGTTTTATGGTTTAGGGGCTCGTGGATGATATAGGAACTTCGGGTTCAGGGTGTATGATGGAAGAAAGTTGCAGCATCGTTCGCTTAGATTGGGCGAATGGGTCAGGTTTTCTGACGAAGAGCCTGGCGATAAGTTATTCCAGTTTCGCTGGCTGGTGGTGCGGCTTGTGACTTTCGAGGCAGCAAATGAGATAGAAAGAAGAGCTTGTGAGGTTTGGCGGTTCCGACTCTTACCACGGCGGCTTCAGCGTAGACGCAGCTTGCATCAAAGTGCCACACAGCTTGGAGACTTGGCAGCTTAAGAACTACCCCGCCAATAGCCTCTGCATGTTTCATGTCGAGTCGCAGCACTGCTTGCTTGTCCTTGCATGATGCGACCTGACATGCGTCCCAGAAGTTGGCAATGGCTTCCTGCTTGTTTAGCAGACAGGTTAAGGGTGTGAATTCGAGCATTGCCCATTCGGGGACCGCAAAGCACAAGCGAGGAGAATCTTGCGATGGAGCCAACTGGAAATGGCAACACGGCTGTGTGTGGTTAGCAAGCCTGTCTGTCAGGATTGCGATGTTCGGATTTGGACCTAAAAGTTCAGACATTCCGGAAATTGAGCGTTTTCCTCTGGGTTCACTCAATCATGTGCCTTCATGGTGAGAGAGCAGGTCCGCCGGGCAGCTTCTGAGGTTACTGATCTTTGGCAGCTGCCGATGATTCTGACAACTGAGGAAAGGACCACTTGCTCCCAGAAGCCATTCCTGACTTGGAGGTGATACAGCAGCGATAGCGAGGACATGTCTGATTGAAATCATGGCATCGCCGCATGACAGGGTCGGTTGCGGTTTGACCAGGGGACGCTTTGCATCTCACTGCAACGAGGTAGGCTCAGACCTCTCAACTTTCGGAGATGCCAAGCATAGATCAGTCTCACTGCTCCCAAGTGGCCCTGCGAACAAAACACGGTGTGCTGTGTTCTGCAGGGGTTTGTGGTCTGCACTCTTGAGAGAGACATCTTGCCTCAAGAACGAACCCAAATCAAGAATCGATCTGCTGAAAAGGCCTGTCCCCTGAAGAGCTGCAGCACAGAAAGAACGTGCTTTCCCTTGAACCCTATGCACCCAAAACCCTAAACCCTAAAACCCTAAACCCTAAACCACTAAACCCCAAACCCTAAACCCTAAAACCCTAAACCCTAAACCCTAAAACCCTAAACCCTAAACCCTAAAACCCTAAAACCCTAAACTCGCCAAACTTGGAGCTCGGACTGCGGAGATGCAGGGCTCCCTGCCTTCAATGTTCTCGGATTTCCCATGGTGCTCCCAAGCACTCCCTCGATGCTGTCAGCCAGGATTTAGGGTTTAGGGTTTTAGGGTTTAGGGTTTAGGGTTTAGTTTGCAGGATTTATGGTCCAGGGGGGAAATGTATCTGCTATAGGGGCCTTATAGAATATAATGCCTAGACTATTTTGGGAGTTCCTTTAAAGGGCTCCTTAAAGGGGTCCATAAGGGTACTATAAGGGTACTATGATATAGGGGCCTTATAAAATACTTGCCTGGACTATCTTGGGAGTTCCTTATTATGTTATAGTATAGTGGGCCCCAAAACCCTATTCTAATTTTAAGGCCACTACCACATGGTGATCATGACACCCATGATGGCCCATGGTGGTAGTGGCGATAGCTATGAAAGGACTGCTGATGGTGATGCCGTTGCTCCTCGCTCCAGGTACGGGTGGCGCTAGCATCATCAACCGTTTCACTGCTGGCTGCAGGGAAGAGGCAGCTTCCATGCTACATGGGTCCTTCTTAATTAATAAAACATTCCGTAGGGTTGCTGTTATATGTTCTAATTAATGAGGTCCTTATGTTATCGCGGATGCTGTTGCATGCCAGGAGTCTCGGATGAGCGGTGCAAGTTTTTCAGAACCCTTCAGAACGGCTACAGGGATTATTGCTATTATGGTTCGTGCTGAGTTCTTTATGATTATCTCAATCCGTTCGAGCCCCTAAACCCTACCTACAAATCCTAAGCCCCACTGAGTTCTTTATGAGTATCTCAATCCGTTCGATCCGACTTTGAAGCCTGGAGTCGCCGTCTCTAGAACTCACCCAGAACTCAGAGAGCACTGTAGCTAATCTGGGATCCGCAAAAAACCTACAAAGAAAACGAAACTGTACCCCCAAAAGCCTCTTCTATTCATACAATGAAGGCAATGCCGCTGCCATCCCTAAACCCTAAAGCCTAAACCCCTAAACTCTAAACCCCTAAACCCCTAAACCCTAAACCCCTAAATCCCGAACCCGTCTTTGGGAGTTCCATGCGAGACTCTTAGAGGCGCTCCGCGCTAGCGCGGCGGGCGCGGGGTGCCTTCAGCGGCACCTCGGCGAAGGACCAGCCAGGCCTGGCGCACATTCATGTAGGGGGCCTGAAAAATTCCAATAGGGTTCCTTTTCAAAGGAGTCTGCAAGGGCTACTATATAAGGGGCCTTAATAATTAGAATAGGGTTTTGGGGGATATTCTACTACAACTATAATAAGGAACATTGTGGGCGTTTACCACTGTGATTATTAGATACTACCACCACCTCCACTGCTACCAGTACTACTACTACTACTACTACTACTACTACTACTACTACTCCTACTGCTACTGCTACTGCTACTACCACTACCACTACCACTACCACTACCACTACCACCACTACTACTAATACTACTACCACCACCACAACCACTGCGACCACTGCTACTGATACTGCTACTGCTACTGACACCGATACTGCTCCTGCTACTGATGCTGATACTGATCCTGATATTGATACTAATAATATGACGACGACTACTGCCAAGACTATGATGGTCATGACGAAGACCAGTACAAGCAGCAGCCATGGCGCTGCTAGTTAACATGGTTGCTGCCATCGGTCTTGCCGCTGGATGGTTTTGACTACTGCCGCCAGGTTTATTATCAAGGTCCTAACTACTGTGCCATTATTGAAACGTTTGTTCATATTGCTGTTGTCTGTAGCAAACGTACGACTAGCACAGTCAAGCTTCGACGTAGGCTAAGCCCGGAAAACTGCAGTTATCCAAGCCCTCCGAAAGTGCGCCATCTTGGAGCCTCGACATCGACAGAAGAAGGTCGAGAGCATACGGCACAATACTATATATAGGGGCCTGGATAATTACCAATCCTATTCTGAGGGTTCCTTATTGTATGTATAGCATAATGGGCCGAATCATTGAGGCCGCTATATTAGTCAATTCTTTCGTTCCGTTTGGAAAGAGAGTGATCGGTGGTGGCAAGGCCAACCCCTTTGTGGGTAGCTCGGCCTTTCTCTTTCCAAAGGGTTCCTGTTTGAAAGCCCACGAAGAACACCCTGTACTTGACCCATTCGCCTTCAACCCTATGCCGGCTGCGAGCAATCCCCTTTCAACTCGTTCCTCGGAAGCGCTAATATAGTGGCCTTAATCATCACCTATAGTATTTTGGGGGTTCCTTGGATGCTAACTATAGTATAATGGGCCCCAAAACCCTATTCTAATTATTAAGGCCTCTACAGTAATCACTAAGCTAGCTCTCCCAACTGTGGAGGCATTGACATCATCGACGAGGATGTCAGCGAGACGTCCATTCCTGAGCTGCATTCCCATAGCCCGTTGGGCAATGTCACGGCTTGGAAAGGTCAAGTGTCTTTGACGAAAGCTGTTAGGGCTTACTTTTGGGGAACTCCGATTGTTGCTGAGTTCATCACCCAGTCTCCTAAACCCTGCGACGAACAGTCTCGCAACAGCGACCGTAAAATATCATGCAAGTACATCAAACCCGAAAACCCGAAACCTGAACCCTCTACTGTCTAACTTCATACGAGTGAGTATAAAGGAAGCAAGAGAAGCATCGATGAAATCCTTCCTGCAGGCCCTCGGAAAGCAGCAGAGAGCCCGATGTCTCCTGGCCAGCGGAGCAAGAGGTCACTTCCGAGGCCGGATCTTCCAAATTCGGGTCTACTATGGGTGTCCGGTGTTATTAAGTCTTAGGGTCTAAGGGTTTCCGGGCATAGAGGTCTTAGAGGTCCCTAAACCCTAAACCCCAAAACCCCTAGGCCCTAAACCCTAAATGCGGATCTCAGAGGTCTCTTTTTTCAGTGGTTTGGGGTCCTTGGGTTTCGGCTTGAGGATTCTTGGGATTCAGAGCTTGGATCGCAGCTTCCAGGCCGCAGGTCGTGAGCGTATGGGTGGCAGTAGCAGTAGTAGTAGTAGTAGTAGTAGTAGTAGTCGTAGTGGTAGTGGTAGTGGTAGTGGTAGCAGTAGCAGTAGTAGTAGTAGTAGTAGTAGTAGTAGTAGTAGTAGTGGTAGTGGTAGTGGTAGTGGTAGTGGTAGTGGTAGTGGTAGTGGTAGCAGTAGTAGTAGTAGTAGTAGTAGTAGTAGTCGTAGCAGTAGCAGCAGCAACAGGAAGGGCAAGAGGAAACGAATTTGCCAGCTGCCATGAGGCTGTGGCCGTCACATGAATTTTGGTTTTGGCCGTTCCGAGTAGAACTCCCATTCAGCATTGTATACATGCATATATATATATATGTATACATGTGCATATGTATGCTGTATACATCTTCATTAATTTATTACGTATGTATTATTGCAATACTATAATATACTGCCAACCCCTATTGAAAAGGTGAAGGCCCCTATGCTGTTCTCGAAACCCGATCTTGATTGGGTTTCGTCCGACTCTTTCATCTTGCCGATGTAGCGGCTATGTAGGTCCTTCTTTCTTGTAGATTATTTCTAGATCCGTTACGGTAATTATATAGTAGCTTCGCGAAGCGTTGAATGGAATGTCCGAATCCCGAAGCCTTTTGCCCTAGACTCGAAGTTCTGCACAAAGCTTTGTGGGCAGGACTCCTCCTCCAGCACCGCGGCGGCCGCGGCGGTCGACAGCGACGAGGAAGCTTCTTGGGGCAATGAGTTTGAGATTTCATGCTGCAGGATTTTAGCGTTTGGGGTTCCCTAGCCCCAAACCCCTACACCCTAAACCTGGAGTTTTGAGATTTTGGGGTTAACGGCTGGCAGTTTTAGGTGCAGGGATGAGGGAACTACGGATTGGGATTTATGTCGCAGGGTGGAGGGAGATCGACAGTGTTGCAGAGCCAACATTCAGTCAGCAAAGCCCAACCCACAAGCCCCTTTCCAGGCAAAATGCAGCTTGAGAGAGATCCGGTAGACCCCACCACCTGAATACCAGGCAGAGGAAGACGAGGAGGAAGTGCAAGAGATTGTTCGGCCGCGCAGAACGCACGAGAGCGAGCCAAGGCGGCTTTGAAACACTAGAGGTGTTCAGCGTTTGTTGTAGAGCGCTGGGTTCTTATGCTATACAGCTGTTCTGGGTTCAAGTTTCTGTAGGATTTTGTTGTTCACGTTGCTTCCTTGACGGAGTTAAGGCCAGGTCTCGTGACTACAGCTTGAGGGTAGTTGAAACGCGATTAATTAACTTCTATCTTCGGAACTTCATGAGGAACTGGATTTTGAGGCTAGGGTGTTGGGACCGCGAATGTTGCGTTTCAGCTCGCAAACAGCAATAGAGCTCCGGCGCATCAGCTTAATGGAGAATTGATCGGGGGATCGCGCCATGCCTGCACACGCCTGAACAGCAGGGAGTATTGAGCCACAAGAGCTTTGGTATGGTTGGTCCTGCATCGAAAGATGAAAGCCTTCACTGAGAGTTGCGGCCTGACATCAAGAGTGGGGGTCCCCTAACCCCTAACCCCTAAACCCTAAGCCCTAGGCCGTAAACCCTAAACCCCAAGCCGCCGTGTTAACCCTGACACCCCGAAGCTCCAGGTGTTGTTCCCTGGGCCTCCTAGAGCCCAAACCTCTTTTCTTGAAGCCTTTCAGGACCTACCACACCCGAGTATGGAACCATTATTCATTATTGAGATCTTAAGGAACACCCTTTTGTAGATAAGATGGGCACTACGCGGATCGCGATCCTAGAGACCCCCCAAAACCGGAGTCCACAAGTCCTTTCGTAGAAGTCTTAAGCTTTAAGACTGCCGCAAGGAACCCTAAACCCAAAACCCTAAACCCTAAACCGGCCGCAAGGGTGCGGTTCACGCAGAAGTTCAAAAAGTCCCGGATCCGGTGGTCCGACGATGGTCGACGGGTCTATGTCGACGAGGATGGAATCGAGTTCAAGCCTTACACAGGACCTGGGCTTCGTGGTCTGTTTGTAGGGGTTTTGCGGTTAAGGGGATTATGTCATGAGTGGCCGTTGCACCTACAGCAGTCCTGCTTGGAGTGAAGATTGACTTGGCGGAAGACTTCAAAAGGATCCGCCTCATCCTCGCCATCACCGTCACCTTTACTAACACTACCACCATTATCGCTAATGAAGCCCTTAGGCCCCAAGCTCACAACCCTACATCCCCACAGCCGAAAAGCTCCCGACCCTAAACCCCAAACTTTAAGCGTCCTGCTTTTCGCATCCTCGTGCTGCGAGGACTCAACGCAGGAAGTTCGGCGCGCAGAGACGGGACCCCCAAGGCTCGGAATTCCGGAGCGAAGCTTGCTCGACGTGGTTTTGGCGAAAATTATTGTAGGGACGGTTGGGAAGGTAGGGATCATCAGAAAAAATGGGTGCTGGAGAAGTTTTAAGATGCCTTTAAGCTTCGCTTGCAAATCGGAAGCTCGATCCCGATCCTTCGCCCCCTGAGCTGCCTTGTCAGGTGAAGCCCAAAGCTCTGGAGGCCATGAAGCCGGTATAGGGGCCTAAATAATTACCTATACTATTTTGGAGCTTCCGTTAAAGGGTTCCTTCAAGGGGTCTATAAGGGTACTATAAGGGTACTATGATATAGGGGCCTAAATAATTGCCAATAGTCTTTTGGGGTTCCTTATTTATAATTATAGTATAGTGGGCCCCAAAACCCGATTCTAACTATTATTAAGGCCCCTATATTACGGAATGAATTGGGCATGGTTGAGGGGAAGTACAGGGGGGTGAATCTGAATAATTAATCATGGTAGTTCTTGTGGTTCTTATTATTCTTATAGCATGTACACAAAAACCCCAGTTTAATTACATTATAGGCGTGGCAGGGACGACTCCGTAGTTTCAGAACGTCATTCATTTGCCTTGATCCCGTGTGTAACATAGGGGCCTTAATACTTAGAGTAGGGTTTCGGGGCATATGATAATATAACTATAGTAAGGAACCCCAAAATAGTCTGGGTAATTAGTTAGGCTCCTGCATTAGCTTGGTCCTCATCGTAGGTGGATCCTGCCAACGGGTCCTGTAACTGGTGGGCGGGTGCAGGTGCTCTAGTGAGGGAAGTCTCAGCCCGTCATCAGGCCTTTACCTCGTAGTTGCTGGCAGGCCTCCGCACCCAGCCATGCATAGGCCCATAAACCCTAACGACAGCTAACTAGGCATCTTCTCTGAGCAGATCGAGAAGGCAAAGCATGATCGAACAGCTCGATGCCTTGAAACCTGCATCCTTGAGCTCCCAACCGTTTACTTGAAAGGCCATACTGCTAAACCTTCATTACAACTTTGCGCTTTAGCTTGCTACCCCAAACCTTCTTAGGTTTCTCACCGAAACCTTTCGTCTTAACCTTAAACCCTATGCACACATGCAACCGCAGAATCTTCAATAAGCTCGCAACATCACCACTCCCCAAAAACCCTCTTGTAATTATTAAGGCCCCTATATTATAGTACCCTTATAGATCCCTATCGAAACCCTTATTACCCCTTTAAAAGGAACCCTAGTGCCTGGCCGTTTGCCGCATTTTGAGCCACTTTGAGGTTGAAATCTCAGAGGAGACTGTCGACCAAGCCGCGCGGCTGACTGTTACTGTTACTACAGGGGCCTTAATAATCTTCTATACTACTTTGGGGGTTCCTTATTATAATTGTAGTATCATGGGCCCCAAGACCCTATTCTACTGATATTACAGTTCTGGCTGTGATTGTTCTTGGTGGATGTTTGGTTCGTCGACTAGAATTCTCACAGTTGATAGGACTGTCGCTGTTCGGATGTACTCTTCTCGTTCTTGATCATGACTGTTCTCATGCTCATGACCATCAGCGGCAGCAGCATCAATCGCATCGACGAAGTATCACCTGCACAGTTGCTGCCAGAAGCGCTATTTCACTCTTGTCACTGGCCAGTAGTGTCAGTAGTGCTTCCACTGCCACCGCACCACCAGCAGGAGTGACGAGCACTAAGCACTACGACGCCTACTACTACCACTGCTCATCCTACTTCTGCTACATTCTGCTGCCACTGCCGCTGCAGATGCCACGGCTACTCGTACAATGATCTGTGTCACGTGCTCTTGTCAATCCAGTCAGAAGCCCAGGAACAGGTCATCTTCGGCAAGCGGCTTCAGTTCGATTCTTTGGGGATCACCTCAAAGCCGCTCTTGAATGTTCCTTTGGCTGAAAGACTTGCTTTAGGTTGGTATTCGCTGCGTATTTACTATACTACGCTATACTATACCACACTCTACTAGCCTATACTGTACTCTACTATACCATATCATACTACACTATACAACCATATCATACTACATGGCTATAGTACGGTTTAGGGCCTGGGGCCCCTGAAAGATCCTGGTTGAACTTCCGGCCGACAATCGTCAAGCCTGTATACGAAACCATTTAGCTTCCTTCAGGATTCAGTGTCTAGGGCTTGGAGTTTAGGGGTCTAGGGTTTAGGGTCTGGGGTCTAGTGTTTAGAGTCTAGGGTTTAGGGTACGTAGAGGCTAGGGTTTGGGGCGTAGGGTTTAGGGTTTGGGGTTTGGGATGGGCCTGGATTTGGGTGCGGGCACCGTTTATTGGGGGTCTCCAATCGCTGCGATTTCTTCGTTGGAGGTTCGTTGAGCTGCAGCATGCAGAGTCACACATGTTCGTTTGCAGAGTTGCCAGGTAACTTTACAGACACATAAACAATAACCCTGTTCATCGAACGTGCAACTTCTGAGTGCAGCGGTGCAAACCCAGTTTGATCACTTTCGGCACTGCCTGGTAGTGGTGGCTCTCTGCTCTCTGACACCAAACGTTTCCTGCAGGCCTTGACAAGCCTGGGCTACGTCTATTCCACCCGCGTTCAGGCACCAAAGCGATGATAGCGCTGGGTCTGCTTTTGTTTGTTGTGCTTGGGTTAACTACAGTTGTAGCACTGCTCCCACATCGCGTATCCCTACATGAGTGCTACGCTGAGCTTCCAGAGCTCAGACATTGATTGGCATATATTGGGAGACTCACATGAAACGTTATGCTTCAACTGAACCTACTGATGATGCTCGTACATACGGTACTGCAGTGATGACTGTCCCGAGTCTTCTAGACTTAAGATGCAGCTTGAGAACGCTTGCTCGCCCCTGGGCCAATCCAAGGGTTCAGGGTTTGGGGTTCAGGGTTCTAGAACACCTGAAAGTCGATGGCGCACGCCCTATGTGCGCACTATTGGCTCAACAATCTACGCCCGAAAACCCGAAATCCTAAGCCCCGCAAAAGGGCGCAATGCAGCACCAAACAAAAGCCAAGCAAATGCCTTTTCAGGCCGCCGCCATCCCGTCCGTCCTCTCTGAAGACCGCCGCGCCGCATCATGTCTGAAGTAAAGGGCCGAGAAAAACGAAGTCTTTCGAGCGCCCTATGCCACAACACGGACCCCGGAAGGTGAACCCTATTTAGAGCAGGGGCGCTCGTGTCGAGGGGCTAAACTCTGCAAAATTCGCTTGCACTATGGTATACCGCAGTTGCTGCGGTATTCAGACTTTTCTCTGTTATAGTTTTCTGGAAAGTACCAGGGTTCCAATCAGTGAAGAACACCGAACTCTCAGGTCATCATTAGCTCGGAGACTGGCTCAGGCCGGCCGGATTTGCCTGCATCAAAGGTTAAGGGAAAAGGACAACACGTTTAGAGCTTATAGGGCTTATAGTATCTTAGTGTAATGGTTGGGCTCACAGTATAATCGGGCTTTCCGTTTGCATGCTTGCTGTGGTGTCTTGCACGCGTTCATTTCCGACAGCTAAGTGAGCATCACTGCGTGCATATGATCATGGAAAGACTTTCCCAGATCGCCGGCACCTCTAGAAGGTGTGTTTCGGAATAGACTTGGTTGCATGTTTCGTGGTCTGTGCCTTAGCGCATGTTTACGAGGACAAGCTACGATGGAGGAAGGAAGATAGGAGTGAAACATCTGCGAAAAAAGACGAAGAGGCCACAGCACGGAGAGAAGGCAGACGAGAAGTGTCCAACAGCAAGTTGTCACGACCTGAAACCGAACACTTAGCGGACACGGCTCAATCCTATGCTGTCCTGCAGTCCTAAACCGTCTACGCCAGGGAAGACCCTGTCCTACCTGGTGCCGGCGTTTGAGCTAATCCTCACGCTGCCACCCCGTCAGAGTGGCCCTTCGGCCCGGTATGACTGATAATGTATGCTAGTTGCTCTATTCTGTTATTATTGTTTCGTATGTGTATAGTATACATACATATGTACATGTATATGTATGTATATAATGTATGCTAGTTGCTCTTTTCGGTCCAAAGGCCCTGTATTATTTCGAGGCCAGGCGTGGCTTTGCAGATGCTCCAGAAGCATTGTTCAGAATCGTATCAATTTCGTGCAGTAGCTGGAAATGTCTCTGCTAAAGTTCTCAGGCTCCAGGAGAGTTGCCAGTCAGGTACTAGAACCTCCCCCCAAGTTTCCTTTGTATTCTCTAAGCCCAAAGTCGCTATTCCACCGAAACTTTGATAGAGTCGTGAGGGCAATGCAGCAGTTAAGAGAAGAGCTTGTGGAGTGCCTTTGTCCATCGGCTGCGTCCATTACGGCGTGCTTCACTGCTGAAGATCATAGGCCGAAAGTACCAGCACGACGACGACGACTACTACTACTACTACTAACTACTACTACTACTACTACTACTACTACTACTACTACTACTACTACTACTTCTGTACCACCTAAGACCACCACTACTACTATCGCTACTACTCAACTACTGCTCATCACTCCTGCTGTCCTACTTGCAGCTTACTTCATACCTCTCCTCTCCAGCCGCTTGATGACTCAGATGATCGTCATCCGTCTGTGCTCGTCCTGGTGCCCAGCCTGGAGTTGGGAGTCCAGGCCACAGCTTCGTGCCTTTGATTTTTCGAAACTTGTGTTTGGAGGAAATTGATGTCCTATGTATATTTCTATATATTTGTATATATCTACACACATAGATACAAGCATACAAGCAAAGACACATACATATACATGTATGTATCGGGCTCTCAGTGCTTCTACACTCATTGAAACGGGCTTTTTCAGAAAGGATTGCAAGGTTCTGCTAGAACAGCCTCAGCATTGAATCTGCCTGCTACATCAACATCTGGATACGAAACCTGTAAGCCAACAATCGCGTAGACGCTGCTTTCCCAAAACCCCAAGCCAAACCGGAAATGCCTTGGGACCGCCCCTAAATTCCAAACCACCTTAGGGGCTCACTGAAACAGGGGTGAATTCATTGCGCAGGTCTCCATGGTAGCGAAGCAGCTCGCACAGGCCAGGCCGCCAGAAAATCTTCTTTCAGAGTTTAGGGTTTTGGTTTAGGGGTTTAAGGTTTAGGGTTGTGGGTTTAGGATTTTGGGGTTGTAGCTGCAGGATTTATGGTACAATTTTGCCTCTTGTACGGCATGTGTCTTCTTCTGGGTGCAGCAACTCTGTACATTTCAACAGTTGGGGCCTGGGTGGAGGCGGACGATGGCTCGCGACAATGAGCGCCTGTGAAGTTGCTGTCCTACTAGAAAGGTAGAGAACGGTCAAAGAAATAGCAGGACTCCCAATACTTGTCCAAACGCCAAATCCACAGGATAAGCCGCAGTCAGTGTGACCGGGATCCTTCAAGCAGGGATCCGACTTTCCCAGAGCTGACTCTGCTGGCTTGCATCTAGAAGCTGTTGGGGTTTGGGTTTCAGGGGATGAATTTCCGGTTCAGGTTGGGTTTTGGGTTCGGGGAGTTTCGCAGAGACGGCCTTGGGAACACTACTGACTCTGGTACCATGAGTGTAGCTACGATCCTTCGCAGGAAATTCTACCTTCCGGCTGAGACCCTGAGGCTCTACAGGAGGTAGGGCTCATCATTCCTTGTAGCACTTCCTTAAACCTAATCCCTGACTGCTGCTACTAGATTAAGGGGCAGGATTCGGTCGGCATGGTGTGTTTCTCGTTTCTTCTTGCCATCCTTCTGTTGTGCAGTAGCTCGTACGAGTGTGATGGTAATTCAAACAACGATAACACTACCAACTGTTTTGATGATCGTAGCGACTTCTGTTATTAACCCCCAAGCCCTATTCGCAGGCCTCTATATCAAAAAGCCCTTATCTTAACCCCTATAGAAGCTTGAAAAGAACCCTTAACGGCACCCTATTCTGAATCTTAAGGCCCCTACATTGACGTACTCCATGTCTTTCTTGCTGTCAGGCCATCCGATCAGACCGTGGCCCCATTTCCGTCCACAACGCGCGACGTGGATGGCCCCAAGAGGACGGGGCTCACGGGCTTGGGGTTTAGGGTGGTTCAGGACTTGGTTTCAGGAAATGGGATTCAGTGTTTAGGATTGAGGCTTTATGGTTTAGGATAGGCTTTAGTTTCCGGGGTTTAAGAGCCTACGAAAGACTCCCGCCAAACACCTGAGCCAAAAATAAAACAAACCTCCCCACAGAAAACCTAAGCCCAGATCCAGAAAGAGTATATCTATGTAAGGAACTCATCATCGCTTTGTACACCTGGAAAAGGCTGAACAGAGAGTCCCAACATCGCTTCAGTTTGTCGATATTCTTGAGGAACAAAGATAATGAGCCGTCAACTGTGCGTCAGGTGCCCGACATTCTTGTTTGCACTCCAAGGGCAGCTGCGCAGGTGCCCTGTAAAGCGCAAGGTTTACTAGTTAAGATTTCAGGAGTCGATTTTGAGGATAGGGATTCTGCGGCCTCTAGGGCTTTTGAAAGAGAAAGAGCTGATCTTGCTGCTGTTCTTACCAGAACAGGCGGTCTGATTCTCTGCCCTTCGTCCTGACAGGCGTTGACCAAGAATTGCATGGTCACGGATGCGTCTAAGAACTTGAGCCACCTAAGTGCAAGGACTGTAAGCAGCACCCGCTACCACTGCATTCTGCTACTACATCGACCTCTACAGCCCCGACTACTGTGATGTACTACCCTAGACCATCCTAAACCCCAAACCCTATACCCTGTTTTCACAGAAAACCTGTGTTCTTTCCTGCTGCTTGGAGCCTCCAGCTCTCCCTGGTCACAGGGCCTGGAACCCTGTACCAGCGAGGATGAGATGGCACGCAGGCCGACCGCCGGACAGTCCCCTAAACCCTCTGTCAAAGGAACCTTAAACCCTAAACCCTGAAAGGAGCCCAGGAGATGAAGTTGAATTGAGAATGAAAGGCGCATAGGACATCGGCATTCCCAGAATTCGCTTGGCCCCCAAACCCCCAAACCATTTAACCCTAAACACCAAAGCGATCGTCTCTTACATGTTCCGGTGCAGGCAGGCTCTGAAGCGAATCAAGGATGTGGAGGCTGGTATATGAAACGAAAGTCTAAGGGTGGAAGTACGGGCCCTTAAGCCTTATCGGGAGAGTCTAGGGATTCTTCAGGGTGCATATAGGGTATATAGTAAGTATTTCAGGATCTAAGATCTAAGGCTTAAGGGCCCATACTAAATGCCGGTGGGCTCAACCTTAGATATATATATATGTATATATTGCAGTCTGTTATAGCACAGTATGTTATGTATAACAATATAGGTAGTACATTGTACTTTATTGCATCTTGTTATGTTATGTGCAGTATACCATAGCATATGCAGCATGTTATAATCACGAGATGGATGTGTGATGCCAGTGGTTTGACGGTGGATTGCATACAAGCTGCAGGTAGGTGCATTCAGAGCATAGAACATGCCTTTGCATCAGCAAAAATGTCGATCCCCCACTGCTTGGGGTCTATACTAGGGTCCGTCACTGCAGGGGACTTCCCGACATTAAATACCTATCGTCTGCATTGTAGTTCCTTTAGTGGTTTACCTTCAAGGACCCTAAACATAAAGTTTGTTAAACCAACAAAAGGAACTACCATGAAGACTATAGGTAGTATCAGAACTGCATCGCACCTCCTTTCCGGCAGCTCGTGGTCTTCGATGAAGCAGATCTCCTGTTCGACCGTGGAAACCAGGGGAACGACACCCAGGACCGGGTTTGCTGAGGTGTGTCTTTCTGCGTTTAGTGTGGACTTACAGGTTAGAGTTTAGGCAGGCTCCACTAGCCTTTTAAATATTATAGTGGCTTCGGCTTCAATGTATCTTCAAGTTGAACTGCACCGGGCTTCTCGTTCTGGGGGTGTTTCCCTGCGAGCTTTTACGCAGCCCTACGCCGCAAAGCTCTGAGGCTTGAGAGAGGTTTCGATTCGATTTCTCTATCGATCTCTGGATCCGCTAGACGTGGTCCCAACACGCATAATAGAGTGCATGACCGCACAACATACCCAACGTCAACCCAAGGCAGCAGGACAGCAGGATAGGATTCTTCTTAGGAGGACCCCCCCCCCCCACGGTACAAAAGAGATATTGCGAAACTCCGGCCCGAGCCACTAAGACACATCGGACGCAATTTTCTGGCTCTTATGAGCTCTTGGTTTGGGGGAATCTTGGGTTGGGCCGAACTTTAAAGAATCCAACATCGAAGCAGTAACCAGACATCCCCGGAACCCTAATCCTTAAACACTTAAGCTTCTGCAGACCGTTCTCACCGCCATCGCAGCGCAGGGAGCCTCAATGGGGTCTGCAAGGGCCCTATAGGGCGTCTATTGGGTCCTACAGGGGTCCAACATTCTACATACGGTTCTCTAGTGTTCTGCGGGGCTCTGAGTGGTGTAGCATCCGGTAGAGTTTACGGGCTCCCACTTTACAAGCCCCCGACTCTTCCGAAACCCCTAGAAGAGCTTCGCTCAACATCCTTGGAGTTCGGTGATTCAGAGCTGCATCTTCATCATGTCGCAGACAGTACCCCGGCCCGATCTCCGGCTGAAATCGCCTCCCGAAAGCTGCATCAAAAACAAGCCTTAAACATGATATCCAGAAGCCATACACCCTCAGAACCTAAAAACCCAGAGCCCTACACCTCAAAGCAAACCGCCCTAGCTTCTAGACCTCCTAGGCCGCCCAGTCCCTCCCGGACGACCCTCAGCGGCCCTAAGCGCTATCCCTCGACACCTCAAGTCTAATTTTTTGCACCCAACAAAAACGTAGAACCCCAGGCCCACACCCCAAGCCCCCCGACCTGACCCCTAAACTCTAAACCCTGAGCCTCCAAACCATAAAACCCCTGAGCCCTGAAGCCTACTTGGAGGATCTTGGGACTTAGTAGGTAAGGATATAAGTACCTTAATTGGAGTTCTAAGGAATGAGAACTATTGTTACCTTACTTATAACCCTGATTGCTACGTCCTATGAGTCGAACCCCTAAACTCCTAAACTTTAGACTCTTGACCCTGAACCCTAACCCCCTAAACCCCAAACCCTAACCGCTTAAACTCTAAACCCGAAACCCACTCTGAGTCGAACCCAATGGCTGCAGGTCTTTCCCTGATCGGCCCCGTCTCGTCCAACCCGAGGCGCAGGCGCGGCAGCAGAGGTCTTTAGGGACTTTAGGGTCTTCGGGCGTTAGGGTTTTAGGGTTTGGAGTTTAGGCCTTAATATAGGGGAGCAAGGAAGGTTTTAGCGTATCTTCGACTATGATTATAACTTGATTTTGGAGAATGACTATACACGTAAAGAAAAGGAGCTGTGAAGCAGCTCTACTCTGATCGTTGAGGCCTGTATGTTAGGTTTCTTATGAATTTTGGGTGCTTACTGATGGGCTGCAGGGGTGCGGGGTTCTTTGTTTAGGATAATGGGGTTTAGGCTTGGCAGTTTGGGGGTCTTGAGAGTGATTGACGATGTCCGAGATTAATTACGGGTTTTGGGTGTATTTACACAGACTATCGGCTTGGTGGTCGGCTTTTCGGGTTACGGCTAGGAAGCTGAAAGCTTGGAAGTTGTGGGTTGTGGGCTTTCACTGGCGGGAGCGCGGATTTGACAAATTGTGGTGACAAGGAAGCCATCTTCGGAAAGTCAAGAATGCGGAGGCTGAACTCATCCAGGAATCTGAGACAGATCTTGACAGAAGAATCCATAATGACAGCACACAACCGTAAGTTCAAAACCCTATAACCATCATGCACCCTTGTAGATTCAGGATCCTTGATAGAACTCCCCTTTGAACGCTTGTAGAGACCCCCTGATGGAGCTACTTACGGAACCCTTGTGACACCCATGGCACCCTGAACCCCTGAGTTCTAAATCTCACTCCGAAAGGTGTATCGACCAGATGGCATCCCAGTTGAGGTTTTGACGTCCGGCCAGAGCCTCCATTTAATTCTTGCTTCTTGCTTCAGTAGGGATCGGGTTTAGGGCTGACTTAGGCTTGCATCATTGTTACCATTAACGGCTTACGGTTTAGGGTTTAGAGTGGCAGTCTTGTTACCATTACAGTGATCATTTGAGAGGTCTTCTGTACTGTATATGCCCATTGTCCCATTGTTATGATTACTTTCGTCTTCTAGCCATGCGAGATGTAAAACCACAACACTGTAAATCACCAGTACAAAATCCCGGACCACGAAACTCAGAGTAGCAACAAGAACAGACGGAGTCATCATCGTAGCAGCGACAATATCATTTGGCAGCCAATGATAGTGCCAGCATGGCATAGAATTGATGTAAAGGACAAAATTTCTGCAGTATTCCATGAACGAACTATGTCCAGGCCTGAAAGTTTAAGGTCCAGGAAAGCATCGTCCATCCAAGGTGAATCAGCACATACACCTTGGACCAAGCTCTACACCCCAGATTGGGCATAGTGCATTTGATTTGGGATGACAGAGCTGCGCTTGTGTGCATCGCGCTGACTGCAGCCACGCTGAAACCCAAGAGTATGTCACACTGTGAGAGTTAAGCAACAACATCGTGCCTCGCATTCATACCGACTCTAACCGTTCGTAGATCAGGCAGTTTTATGTGTATCTATGGAAGCAACTTCCGCCAGCTTTTGCTTTCCAAATCTTCCCCAGGTGTACCATGAAGCCAAGCACCCTACACTCGACCCTCCCCTGAGTCCCTGCAATGTGAGCTTTGAGCCCGATCCAGTTGCCACGGCCGTAACACGATATAATATCATGCGTTATGGTACAAGATAAAACAATGCAACATAATAAAGGTAAAGAAGTAGGTGCACTACCATACATAAGAATCAAAGGATCATATACTACAACAAATACAGTTAAAATTAAAATACCCCAATAGAATATCCGCCGGGATGGAGCTCGAAGAAGAGCTGGCAGAGGCGGGCCAGAGCGTTTCGGGTTTAGGGTTGCGGGTGGCGAAAGTCTGAGCCCCAGCGCTTCCCAACTCCACTTGTTCTAAACGACCCAGAGGTCCTGAGCCTTAAAATTTAAAAGTCAACCCCTGTGCCTCCACATGTCTCTGCATCTCTGCCAGGGCCAGGACGATGATTCTGCAGGACTTCAAGCTTACAAGGGTTTAGGGGTTTAGGGTTTAGGGTTACAAGGGTTGGGGCTTCGGGCGGATCTTCAAGCGGCTCCAAAGGCTACTCATAGCGTTTGAACTCCAGGCGGGTCTGTCTTGTGCTCTTCTCGAGTCCTATGGGGGTTTCCGAAAATAGGGGACCCTAATATAGTACCCTAAATAGTGGGATCCTTATTATAAGGACCCCCAAACAAGGTACCCCCTATTTTCGGTTTCCGAAAATTAGGGGTACCTTATTTTGGGGTCCTTATTTATAATAAGGATCCTACTATCTAGGGTACTATATTGGGGTTCCTTATTTCGGAAACTCCCATATGCTCCGATCGCTCTTTCCACGGGGGCAGCTCCCAGAGCTTAGGACTTCCCCGATGCTTCTGTTGGGCTTTTTCGGATTTTGGGGATCGAAAGATCCCTACATGCTGCGCGTGAGGGTAGGGTTTAGGGTTTAGGGGTTTAGGGTTTAGGGTTTGGGGCTGTAGGATTTGGAGAAGAGGTTTGCAGGCTGACATGGGGACCTTTGTCCTCTAAAGCCCTAGCCCCAAACCCCTATCAACACTTAACTCCTAACCCCTGTAAGCTCAAAGCCCAAAGCCCTACACTGCAGGTAAATTTCGTGAAAGGGCTTCGGGTCTCCGATCCTGTGCTTTGTCAGAACTTCAACGGGTTGAGGTGCAGTTATTTGGCCCTCAGCTCATATTTGCAACCCCGAATATCCCAAGCACCGATAGGTCCGAAAGTGTGTTTTTAGAGTGTTGGGGTTTGGGGCTTACACTACAATTTAGGGGAGTGGGGCTGGGTTCGGGTTTTCTGTCAATCCCGGTCGTTGTGTTGGGGCGCCTTTCGGACAGTCCCTTTGTCGTGTGAGGGTTCCGTTCGAGGTACCCGAACGCCCGCAAGGTGTGCTCTGGTGTCAAGCAGTCCCTGGATCAACACCATGAATTTTGCAATCACATCTACCCAGAACTCCCCACGGATCGTGCTTCGAAGGACGCTATGCCACGCTGCAGGCCAAGACCGCTGTGAACAGTAACAATAGCAATACCTAAGGGTTGAAGATGCTCATCGCCATGGCTGTGTAGCAATAATCGCTGGTAGTAATAGCGCAATCCAACCATGATCTACGATGACACAAGGCATATCACACTTTAAACTCCAACGTTGTTGCTTCAAACATACAGACATGTTCTTGAGCTTCGAGGCTTTGGGTTGAGGCTTGAGGCGGTTTCAGCTAAGATCTGCAGTGTCACGGAGTCGGCATTTAAGGTTTCAAGCATTTGATCTCCATCACTCGTATGCCGACCTTGGCCTGCTGAGTTCTTAAGTCTGACATCACGAAGTTGGTCCTCCGGCCTATAGAACTTCTTCAAAAACCCTAAACTCCTAAAACCCTTAAACCGCTAAACGGCCCCAAACCGCAAAACCCCTAAACCCCTAAGCCTTAGTGGCCTTTCTGACATGGCCGGTTTGCTTAGCTTCTGGGGGCGTCGGACCTCCGACGAATGATTTCTCTTTCTAACTTGCTAGAATACGATTGACACTGCCACTAGCAGTAGCAATAGTAAGCATTATGGTATAAGAATTATCATAATGGTACTAACAATCGTAGTCAGTAATTATCATCATAATAGTAGGGGAGCTTAAAGAGAACCCACATCCGAAATGACTGACTAGGAAATGGAACTCTGCAGCGGCCGAAACCACAAATCTCTCAGGGGTGCTACTATAGAAGCCTGAAAGTGGGAGTTTCCGAAAATTAGGGGTACCTTATTTTGGGGTCCTTATAATAAGGATCCTACTATTTATAGGGTACTATATTAGGGTTCCTTATTTTCGGAAACTCCCAAATAGGTTCAAGGTTTAGGGCTATAATAAATCACCAAACTCATTGTAATTGTAGTATAGTATAGCCCAGAACTTTACTGAAGCTGCAAAGGCCGCATTGTTCGCAGTTGCACAAGCATCTGAACAGGGCCATGTGAAAACAAGGCAGCTCGTCAATATCCTGGCGTTTACACCTCGAAGCCAAGTTCTATCTCGGAGCCTTTGAACCCAATCGTAAAACCAGATCTAGCAGCCTAAGCAAGCTGAAGGCTTTGAAGTCCTTCAATCATGCTATAGCTGCAACCCCAATAAACTTACCCCAAACTTCTAAACTTTACCCGACAACTTGCCAGAATCCCTGATCTCCAAAGCCCTAAATTCAAAGAAAAACGAGCAATACCTGCAATACACCTACAGACAATGAAGCCTAAACCTAGGAGCCTTCAACTGGGTTCCTGCTAAGGAAAATATTTGAAGTTACCATAATAGGGATCCGTAGTAAATAATCAATAAGGGTTCCTTTAAGGGTTTAAGGTTTAATTTAAGTTACCATAATAGGGATCTGTAGTAAATAACCAATATGGTTTCTCGATTATGGCAGCTTAAATCAAACCCCTTAACAAAAAACTCAGTGAAGGCTCAGAAGGCCGTTTTGGGGAATCCCAGAAAGTTGGAACATGGGTTTAGGAGGATTGGTGCTGGATTTCCCTTCTCCTTTGTATAAGGGACTTAGGATACTGATGTTCCAACTTTCTGGAGTTTACTGTAAGCTCATGCCTGGCCAGTACCCGCTGCTCACGGGGAGTCGCGGCGCCAGACCGTGGCAGGTCCTCGAAGCGGCTTTTGGGTTCTGGGGTTGAAGGTTTTAGGCTAAGTTTTAGGGTCTGGGGCTTTAATGTTCCAGGTTTTAGCGTTTGGGGGTTTTAGGGTTTGGGGGTTTAGGGTTCAGGGATTTCTGCCTTCAGGTCAGGGTGTGAAGGTGAAAGTGTTGAGATCAGGGCTTGAGTTTGAGTTTGCCTGCACGAGGGTTTGCGGCATTGGGGTGCGAGCGGAGATTCCAAAATGAAGCGAGTAACAGTTATGTCAGTGGACACCGATATTCGTATGTAGTCTGCCCGTTTCACTTTAGGGTTGATGCTTGGTGTCCGTGGTTCTCGAGCACCGCGTCCTGTCACGTAGCCGCCTGAGAGGAGGTTGGAGGAATGCAGTCCTTCAGTCCTAGTATTCTTTTCTTGCTTCAACACTCGTCGTGTTTGGTTTGACATGTCAAGGCGTTGCGGAGGACTTATCTTCTTGACCTCAATTTGTATTTTGGGTTTCCAGTTGGGCTTCATGTTTTGCCTAAGGTTGCGCAGGGTTTTGAGTGAAATGTGTCGCCTCCCCTCGTGCGTCATGTTGGACCTGCCTTTCTGTCCTCCCTCCAGTTGTACTTTATTTGTTGGTCACGGCCATGGCAATAATCAAGATGCCTTAACAATTCGTAAAGTTATGCACTTATTGTGACTAATATTTCTACAGTATAATATATCCCACACCCGGCTCAGTCATTATTCCAGCATTTTGGTTCCGGTTTTTTTTCAACTTGCTGTGACTCTTCCAAGGTTGGTGGTGCAAATGAGTGAGTGGATGGATGGATGAATGAATTGTTTGGAGCCTTCTAGTGCATTGTAGGTTACAAACCTTGTATTTCAGTAAACACAAGTATACACATAAGTACCTGAATGCATACATCATATATATATATATATACATACATACACACACAGATATATGTATACACATATGTATGTTTGTATACACGCATACAGGTTGTGAGTCTGCTGTTCTTACCGACCTGTGATGGAGGCCTTGGTCAACGTTTGTGCGAATCTCCTGGGTGTCAGCACACTGGCACCCTGGCGTTTAGGGCTTAGGGGTTAGGGGTTTAGCGGTTAGGGTTTAGGGGTTAGGGGTTAGGGTTTATGGTTTAGGGGTTAGGGTTTATGGTTTATGGTTTAGGGGTTAGGGTTTAGGGTCAGATGGCCTTGGTAGTTTGTAGATACCAGTAGATGACATGCTGTGACAGTTTATGTGCTCTTCCTTTCGAACACAGGGGTCGGAATATTTCATAGTATATCACTGTATTTTCATAGCATAGCATATGTCAAAAGCCTGTTCTAAGTAAGACCGCTCTATTACGTGCACTGCTGTCCCCGAGCAGTAGAGAAACGAGCATCGCAGTCTGGTGGCAAAACCACGACTTGAACTAGCGACATGAACTGTGGGTGACACGCACCACAAAAGCAAGTGCAACACGAATGGAACAGATAGTAATCACTGCTCATCACCGCGAGAACGGCAATGTCCGAAGCCCTGTATTGACAAACATTCGCGTGTAGGATGGGCATACCAAGAAAGAGAGAGAGAGAGAGGGAGATCAGCTGATCAGTGGGCTAGGCCTCAGGTTCTGGGATCGAACTGGTCCTCTGGCCTTTGGCCCCGGATAGTGTAACAGGTTCTGTCTGTGTAACGCACGCAATCATACATTCACATCAGCTTGTGGCTGTTGGGCTTTCATGGCAGCATGTAACAACATAGGACTGTACGTGCGTGCGCGAGCATCTTCGTCATGTCTCGCGTTTCTACACACATCGACAAATGCAAATTGCTGCAGCGTAGCATCATGCATTGTGGTAAACTGGGGTTTGAGGGGGACAGGTACAGGTGACCGTGTGCATTTAGATGGCATCTAGAAATGCATGGCGACCCTGTGGGGCGAGCTTGGCAGCAAGGCTTGGCTTGGCTTCCGCGGGGGTGGGGGGTTGGGGGGGAGGGGGCTGGCCCCCTCCCCGCCATGCGGACTTCCCGATGTATGTAAGTGTGACAGTATGTAGTGTGTGCGTTTGTACATTTGGTTGTTGTTGCCTGCTTTAATACATGTTGCCATATGCATTTAGAAGGCAACATCTGCATTTAGAAGGCGCGTAAAAATGCATGGTGACTTTGCGGGGGGACTTGGCAGCATGGTTTGGCTTGGCTTGGCTTCCGCGGGGGTGGGGGGTTGAGGCGGACAGATACAGGTGACCGTATGCATTTCGATGGCATCTAGTTTTGCATGGCCATGCTGTGGGGCGAGACTGGCGAATGTTCCCGCACATGCCTGCCCAGTTTCTCGATTCCTGGCCAGCCTCTTGAAAAAACCGACGGTGATTCTTGAATTTTGGGCGTAGGTGCTTTAAATTGCCCGCGCAGTTTCTGAACATGGTTCCGCGAAATTCCCTGCACCCTATATGTATATGTATATATGTGTATATGTATATATATACACATATGTATATACATATGTATATATAGGTCCTTCTATTTATTTGTATACAGATACAGATATAGATATCGATATAGAGATATTGACACAGATCTAGACATATGTACTTGTACATACACACCCGCACGCGCACATGTACACACATAGTATACAGGGCCCGTGAAGTGGCAGGATACGCGAGCCGCGCAGGTTAGTGCCAATCATCATTTCTGCCTTAACACATGCATTGACATATACTTTTACGCAATAATTACAAACCCTTGTGCAACCTGATGACATTGCTGGTTTGTGTGAGGTACTGGCCTTGGCAGATGTATGGCCACCAGTATGGTTTGGCATTGTAACAGTGTAGAAGAAAAGCCTAACTACACTTTTTAGAGTGCATGGCATAGTAGCTGGCATGCGGCATGCTTTGTATTACGAGAAGCAAAAGGTTGTGTCGCATGCTAAGCTGCATGCTATGTTTCTGTTGCGGCTGCACGTGCCAGTGGATGATGCAGCATATGGGAGTTTCCGAAAATAGGGGGACCTTATTTTGGGGTCCTTATAATCAGGATCCTACTATTTAGGGTACTATATTAGGGTTCCTTATTTTCGGAAACTCCCATATGACTGAAAACCACCCTACGAAACCTTCCAAATACCCTGCAAAGGCACTAAACCCTCCCTAAGCCCTAAGCCCTAATCCGTATTCCCACAACCCTAATCCCAACTCTCTGATCCGTGAATCCCAATCCCCCTAAACCCTAAAGCCCAAATCCTCGACACTACCTTCAACTACCAGAACCTACTTTTTTGTAGGTTCTTCTTCTAAACCCTAATATGGAATTTATAGGGACCCTACAAAAAAGTAGGTTTTGGTGGGTTAAGGTAGACCTGGATCCGAGGCTCTGCCCTGGGCCATGCGGCAGAGTGGCTTCGTCCCCTTCGTCCTGGCCATGTCCTGAGAAGTTTTAGCAGGTTTCGGGTTTGGGGGTTTAGGGTTTATTCAGGGTTTCAGGGTTTAGGGTTTTAGGGTTTTAGAGATGACGGGTTATGGACTAGTGGGTGTAGTTAAGGATTTAGGGGGTAGTTCCCTAAATTAGAGTCCCTCAAAGGGATCTATAAGGGTTTCTATAAGGCTTCTTTAAGATTTCTAGCAGGGGTTTAGTGTTTTAGGGATGACGGGTTATGGACTAGGGTTTGGTTAAGGATTTAGGGGATAGTTCCCAGATTTCTAGAAGGGGTTTAGGGTCTTAGGGATGACGGGTTATGGGTTAGGGTTTAGTTAAGGGTTTAGGGACCTAGATGAGAGCCCGGAAAGTTGGAACACAGGTTAATCATAGGGACTCTTAGGGGGGTAAGGGGGAGGGGGGTAGGGGATTATACTTCCTTAAATAGGCCTAGGCCTTAATTATTAGGTCCTTATTATGGGCATTAAGGCCCCCTACCCCCCCTCCCCCTACCCCCCTAAAGGTCCCTATGAGTTAAGGATCCCCTACACTTTACTTTACGGGCATGCGGCAGGAGGATAATTAATGATGTTCCAACTTTCTGTCACTGTAACCTACTTAAGGGTTTTAGGGATTGGGGCTTCCTTCAGGGCTGCTATCAGCGTTGTAATAAGGATTTCTAGACGAGTTACTAATCCTTTCCTGCTATTGCTAACAGATGAAAGAACACTTTCGGGGAGCATTTGGCCAGGAATGCACCCGAGGAGGAGTGCAATAGGGGCAAGACGACGGTACAATTAGATTCCCCCGAAAAGGTACCTTCAGAGGCCTTATGGGTCTTGAGCAGGGGTATTCATGTCGCAAAAACTTCCTAAACTTCAGACCGGAAAAATCGGCAGTCAAACTATGAAGCAGTCGATGCTTTTGCACAGAAGGATAGTTCCAGGTTCGGACATTGAGCATGAAATGTCTCCTTTGAAATCTTGAATGCTTGCTAGTTCGTCGAAGCAAAGAAGTCAGGGCCTCCCTTTGAAACGCACGGCAAGCCATTCGTGCAAGGTTCTCTGCATCGTGGCCGCACTGACACGTTTGGAGCGACGTGGGTTGGGGCATGTAAGACTACCGCTTGTGTTCATTATAACTGCTTTGGACGGTTGCATAGCCCTACACAGTTAGCCTTGAAAGCTGTTTTGCACCTAATGTCCCAAAGTCTTAATTAACCTCCATTCCTGTGGAATATTGTTGTGGCCGATGGATCGTGGTGTCCTGTGAGGCTTGAGGATGATGTGTGACAGGCTTGCCTGCTCCAGGTGCAATCTGTAAGGGGAGGATAGCTTCAATGCACAGTTCATGAGGGGTTTCTCAGCTATGTGGAATGGCAGATCTAGAGATACTTGTAGCCCCGATAAGATGCTACACCGAATTAGAGACGTACCTTGGGTTAAATACCAGCCACCGCCTGTCTCAGATCTGCTCAAGTTCAAGTTCCCTGTGCACCGAGTGGAAGCATTGGCTGATACTGGCTTCCTCTGCACCAGTTGTGATTCATGGACGACGTGCAGCGGTACGTTTACCGAGCGTTGCGGTCAGATGAGGATGGGTGCCGGGTGCCCCAATCCCGCTAAGTCTCCCCTAAACCCTGAAACTTCCTTTGCACTTCTGTGCGGGCAGGACGTCATGGCAGGGCTGAGGGCACGGGATCCGGCTGCCAACCGTACTCAACTGCACCTAACACCACTGTTTCACAGGGTTTGTGAGTTTCTGGTGGGGCTTACGTTACAGTCTCTGGAGCTTTGGGTTTGAAGGTGACGTGCGTAGCTTGTGAGTTTCATGGTTCATTGCCGCATGCTCTGGAGGCACCATCTCGCAAGCTTTGGAAGAAGGCAAAGTGGCGAGTCAGTTCTTGGAAGCGACCATCTCGCCAGAAGTAGCGCTGTTCTATGCCAAGGCCTACTCCAAAACGTCAAAGCAGCAAATCGTGGAGATCGACCTGGAAGGCTTCCATGGCGAAGTGGTTGATGTCTCAGATCCCCATGCTTGCAACTGTCATGACATCCCGCGCTCTAGCAAGGCCTATAATTTTGCGACCAAGCACAAGGTCGTGATGATCAAAGGCTACATCCGGCCAGAACGTCTGTCTAACAAAGTATTTGAGGCTGCAGAGTATTTCCGGGACTACTCTGGCCGTCAGTCCTTTGACGATTTCGTATCAGACTTGCCGGAAACCATGCGACAGGAGGTTACACGCTACTGGAGACTCGACACTTTCAGTACCAGATGCAGAAGGCCAATTTCGAAGACGTCGCTGAACCAGGCCGTGCACGAGGACGATGCAGCCCGGAAATTGGTTCTAATGAAGGCATCAGACTGGCTATCTCAAGAAATAGAAAAGCTTGAAAGGCTTCGGGCGAGAAAGAAGGTAATCGACGCACAGACCCGAGAGATTTCAAAGAGGGCTGACAGAGAAGAAGCTCGCTTGAAAGAAGAAGCGCGAGTACAAAAGCTTGAGGAAGAAAGGCGGGAGCGGGAGCGGCAAGAGGAAGAGCGTCTCAAAAAGAAACTTCGGGCCGAGGAGAGGAGGGGGCCGAAAATCCGTGCAAGGTGTCCGGAAAAGGACCATCTGTATGACAACTTTGACAGGAAAGCCCTGCAGGTGGCTCTCGGGAATGGTGGCTACATCGCGATTTGGGACCGTGCCAAGCGTCATGCTTGGAGCAACATCCCGAAATCACTGGTAAACAAGCTCAATGGCCGGGGCTATCATCAGGCACATGCCACGATGGTCGCACTGAGTCCGGATTCGGACGACTACTACGTGCAGTTTAGCGATGAGTCGGCGAAATTTTCTGGCCCAGAAAGCTTCGAGGAGCTCGTAACCACTTCGAAACCTCCGTCAGTTGTTGCATTCGGTGAGGGAGGATGCTGGTTTGTGGGATGGCCCAGTGGTAGATGGGAGTATCAGAGTTTGCCAAGAAGTCTTCGCAACATGCTGGACTCGAACAGACACAGGTCTGTCGCCAAACTCAGTATCTCCGGCACGAGCCGTTATCAAGATTTCGATGATGCAGCGTGGTTCATCCACTGGGAAGATGATGGACATCCGGTTTGGAAGTTGAAGAATGCACCCGACAGCCTGTTAGAACGACTGCAGGAGGTGCAGGAGAAAGGCGGTACGGTGCGAAGTGTCGAGTTCGGAAGTTATGATGAATGGGTTCTTCGCTATGCCTATGAAGGCTAAGCTATGCTACGCAAACCTCGCGCTCGACCGAGCTCTTTGTTGTGGTCACTGACGGGCATCCGAGAAGTCATCAGCCCGAACAAGTTCACAGCTTGTCGTCTCAATCCTTCCGCACAAGGGCTGCCTGAACTCTGCTAAGCCGCTGGCTGTCGCCTGTTTTGTGCAAGACCAGGCTCGAGTGAAACGCAACATGTTGCACAGCAGCCCCCGTGTGTGTGTGTGTGTCTGTGTGTGTGTGTGTGTCTGTGTGTTCATGCCACTGTCATTTGAGGTACAGAAGCCCGATGCCGATGACCATGATAGTTCGAGGTTCAGGGTTTGGTGCAGGGTTGTAGGGCCGAGGGCTTAGATGTGCTTGCCTGCATTGTATATTTGCCAGATGTGGGCCTGCCGCAGCACCTGGAAGGTGCCTGTTAGGGATGAGGGTTTGCCTTAGCTTTCAGGAGTGGGGCGCTTCAGCAAATGGCTGTTGAATTTGGCTGAAAAAGGGAGGGCGCGGCCTCAAACCCATCACCGACTAGTGTTCACCCCCTGATACCAGATGCTGCTGGACCTGTCTGCCTTCGACGGCAGCGTGGTTTGTGGCCTCCTGAGCTGTGCCAGTACCAGGTCTGAATGCCTTGACTCCCAGCATCCCTGTAGCACCCCTAAACCCTAAACCTCCACAGGGTTAGGTTCTGGGCTAGTGTGGGCGATGGCAGCAGAAGCCCAAATCCTAAATCCGAAGCCCGAAACCCCAAGCCCTAATCCCCCTAGTCCCCTAAACTATAAGTACTTTGGGCACTACTTAGACCCCCGAACTACCCTCTAATATACCCTAAACACCCACTACTTAAGTCCATAAGGGCTCCATTAAAGAGCCATTGGGGGGTCCTGGTACACCGAGGACCTTTGCTTCGTTAGTTCCCTACACGTCCTCGGCTTTCGCATCGACCCCCAAAGCCGCAAAGCCCTTCGGGCTCAGACTCAAGGTTTGGGTGTTACGGCTTAGGGCTGAGGGGTTTAAGGGTTTAGGGTTTACGAGTTTAGTTTGGGGTTAACGGTTACCTTTTACAAACTCAAACATCGCATCAGAACGATCATGAGTCTCACCACTGAGTCACTGTGTCGTTGATGTATACAGCGGAAGCAGTTTGAACCAGCTGCAACACTGTACTGATGATACCATTCACCCTAGTACTAGAGCTTATATGCATACTATGAGCTACTATCACCTGAACGGATAGGAGCTGTAGACAAACGCGACCAACGCTCACAACCCAACAAAGACGAAGATATTCTTTGGGCTAGTCGTATGAGCCTGATTGACAGATAGTTCCCTAAACTCTAAACCCGGAACCCTAACTGTTATTGATTTGCCTCCTTCTTCCCAGGCCGGGCGTCATACCCCGAATTGGGCCGTCGTGTCTATGGCCCTGAGGCCTCTGAAGGGCCAAAGTCAGGTTCGTGGAATGGGGGTTAGGGGTGTTAAGGGTGTGGTTCAGGATTCTGGGATTTATGGGTTAATAGCATGTGGCAAGGGTTTCGGGGTGCAAGGGGTGTGGGTTTATAGGGGTTTAGGGTTTGGGGTGTACATAGATTAGGGATTTTCATGTAGAGCTGCCAGCCATGGATCCTCGCTTTCATGTCTCTGTATGCTTTACGCATCAACTCTGCTTGGGGACGGGGATTGGCTTTGGACTGCATGAACGTAAATGATCCTCTTGGCTCTTCGTGGTTTGAGTGCAATGCTGTTGGTATGCAGACTGTTCCGCAAATACTAGATACTGCACACGAGGGATATGTGGGATGCCCGGGCATCGACAAGAGAGGCCGAATGACAAAATAGTTTTCCGCATCCGTCTGTCCAGGGCCATGTGGCAGTGCTGCTGACGATCCTTCTGTACTCGACAGGACAGCCATCCTCTGGTCTGGCATCGCAAAAGATTTGACATACAGTAAGTTTACACTGCTTACACAGCGAATTAGTTATTAGGTCTAGTGAGGACGTGATTTTGGAATCCTTAGCACTGATTACGGCACCATGCTTCTTCGTCGTGCTGTGTCAGTAGCTTGATACACGTATGTGCTTGCCTGTGACCCCTTGGACAGGACTGATGGCCTGCCAGATCTCCGCTCTAGCTGCATTTCGGCGTCCAATTCGAGGAGAGTGTCCGCAGGTCTGACAAAGGGAAAGAGCACGGCTTCATGATAGCACCACACCGAACCTCTACCCGACCCCAAAGCCAAGACCATACAGAAATCTCAAACGTCCCTACACCAGAGGCCTTGTTAACAAAAGTTTATGACCAAGGCCTGGGCTCTGAACCTTCATCCAAGGACATCCTAGATCTTCTCATGGAAGACTGGAGAGGCTCCAAGTGGAGGGTTGGCTAGCAGGCGTTGAAGAACCCTTCACTCCACTTTCTAGGGTTTCGGGTGGAAGGGTTGAGGGTTTAGGGTGTACACAGGATTGTAGAGTGTTTGGGGCCGAAACAATCCAAAGGATGCTTATAATCTGGGCACAGAATGTTGTTTGAGGTTCAGCGCATCAAAGGGTGAGGCGTTCTGGGGTTGTGCGTTGTGGTTTGGTGATTAGACCCAAACCTCTACACCCTCAGCCCGTTTGGAGGGGCTTGAAGATCCTCAAGCCAACAGCCCCACAGCCCAGAAATCGTGGAGACATGAACCTGCACCCGAAACTCAAAGCCGCTGATCCCTGGTCATACCCTCACAAACTCTGCAACCTTGCACCGAGCGATGGAGTTGGGGTCCACTGGTGTCATACCTTGTGGCTTTTGTTGCGCGATGAGAATTTGGGCCTTGCTAACCGAGTCCGGGGTTTCGGTACATTCTTAGGGCTTTGGAGTTTCGAGGTTCTGGGTTCACAGTTCGGGCAGACCATCTGTGGAATCGACACTTGCCAGTCTTGCCTCTGTCGCGGCCTCGACTGGCACCGGTGATCGTCGGCGCCGCGGCATCTTTCCCCGCAGCGTCCTGCATGAAGATTCTGAATCTTCTTGATGCTTTGTTGGGCTGACGGCTTCGGATTGTGAGCTTGATGCTGACATGTTCCAACTCTGCTGGGTTTTAAGATGTTTTAAGCCCAGAGCTTGGTTCACACGAGAAGTCCCTGGAAAACGGCTTTGATTGGGCCTTGTCTGGCTGAGTGCTCGTACCGATATTCCCAACACCCACTGCACAATCCTCAGAAGCGACGAGTAATCATCTGATGACTTGTCAGACCGGGGAACAGCACGACCGGACTGGACATCCAACAGCAGGCGTCCCACAGCTGACGGACTCTCCTGCTCTCACAGGAAGACGTGCAACTCATTGCTCCATTACTCTAGAAACAAGGCGGGTTTCGTGAATCAAACTGTTGCGTACACTTTAATAAGGGCTCGAAATGCAAAGCCTCAGCGCGAGCGCCAGCTAGTCACAGCTGTCTCAAACTACCTGCTACACATGATCCCGGATAAAGCATGCATGCGCACAAACCGAGACAGAGACAGATGACACGCCGAAGCAGCGACAAATATTGCACCGCAGTACTATAGGAGCCTAAATAATTACCAATTCTTTTTTGGGGGTTCCTCATTATAATTATAGTATCATGGGCCCAAGACCCTATTCTAATCATTGAGGCCCCTTCAAACCCTATTCTAATTATTGAGGCCCCTATATCACCAACCCAGGTGCTCCTCGCTGCTCCGAGGAGCATGGCCCTGGCAGTTGGCGCCCTGCTAGTTGCCCGGACCCCGGCAGTTGCACTACGTACTGTAGGAATCTATAGACCAACTAAACGCCAATTTTTTGTAGGTTCTTATTAGAAAGCCTAATATGGATTTTATTGGGACCCTACAAAAAAGTAGTGTTTGGTAGGTTAAGGTAGGAATATCCATCGCGGTACGGGTCATAGTTATGAGCACAGTTGCATCACCCTGTCATGGACACTGTCACCATCCACGTAACTATCAGCATCGCCCGCACAATATTTGCCGCCATCAACATCAAATTCCTCAACATCAACATCACATCACTTGCATGTTGGTCATTCCGGAGCTTCAAAGAAACCTACACATGTTTTCTAGTTTGTAGTTTAAAGATCCCTGGCGCCCAAGCTCAATCCGAGTTTCTTGGGCATGTTAAACGGCAGTTGCAACCAGTGATTCTTTTTCAATTGTAGTTCAGCGGCAGTCTCGCCCCCTTGCACTCTGAGGCAAGCTCGCTGATGACCTGCTTGCTGCTGATGGCTGCCAGTGCCGCTGTGGCAGCAGGTAGTCTCCCAAATTCGTTGCCGAAGTCGTACTTGGCTGCTGTGTCTTTTGTGTTTCAATGGCCTTAACTTCTTGTCTCGAGCTGTCGGCCAACTTACAATGTAGAAAGTACGCCGCTGGCCCTGAACTCCCGGAATTGTTTGAACTGGCTGCATCCAGGAAACCTTCCCCGGCGCCGCCGCCGAGGCCAGTGCATTCTGCAGTGTTTCAGTGGCCTATTGAATGTCTCTTGGGCACACTGTCGAGTAACCTCTGTAGTTTTCAAGCATCAACACGGTTTAGGGTTTAGGGTTAAACCCTAAACCCTAAACCCTAAACCGGCAGTCGAGCACCCTAAACCGTATGAAGCCGAAAGGCTGAAGCCGAAGCTTCGGAAACGGATTTTTGCCGGAGGAGCCTGGTGCCTCAGAGGACTTGGACCTCGGGTGGCGGTCGGCAGGAGGCATCGAAAGCAGCAGTCCTTGTCGTCGTTGTTTGTTTTCCGCGGTATGACTCGTTTCGGCCTTGTCGTCGTCGTAGTATGACTCATTGCGGCCTTGTCGTCGTCGTGGTAGTAGCAGGAGGAGGACCAGGAGGACCAGGAGGATCAGGAGCGGGAGCGGGAGCAGCAGTAGTAGCAGCAGCAATAGGAGTAGCAGTAGCAATAGGAGTAGGAGCAGGGGTAGGAGTCGGAGTAGGAGTCGCAGGAGCAGTGACAGTGGCAGTAGCAATAGCAGCAGCCGTAGCGTTTGGTGTCACAGAACTGCGATAGTGACTGTCACACATGTATGGAGCCAGTTACATGTAGGGGTTATGCGCTCCTTCTTCAGGGTTCGTCGATCGGCGCGACAGCGTGTGCCGAATCCTTTTTGCACCTCACACAAGCACGAAGCCTCTCTAAGCCCCAGACTTGACTCTCAAACCGAGACCCCAAGCGGCAAAGTCTAAATCCCAGTTCCGATCCTGAATATCTGACACTCCCAGCCAGAACAGAACAAGCAGGAAGATGATTTAAACTCGACAAAGCTCTTCTCCCTTGAAACCCTTGCATGAACCCGTTTAGTAACTCTTTGCAACTAATAAGTGACCCAGGAAGTGCGCGAACAAATAATGGGAAGCCTCCCGTGACTCCCGTGGGTCTTTGTTGTTTTTTTTGCTGCCCCACACCCCGGTGCAGTACTATTATTTTTTTCCTGCTCTTCTTCCAGCAGACCGCTGAAATAAGAAGAAGAAGAACAATAGTCATAATCATAATAGTAGTAATGATAATGCTCAACTGGAGGAGGGGCTCTCTTCGCTTTCTTCCTTGCCCAACCTCCTAGACGTAATACTATATACTTTCGCTGGGCGGGGCAGGGGGGGCAAACAAAAATGCTGTGGTTCTTCCTTTTCTCCAGGAGACCGCTGAATAACAATAATACAAATCATCATCATCATCATCTGTTGGTCACTTAAACCAGGTCCGGGACTTGTGGACGCCATAGCACTAAACAGCGATCTTCTTCTCCGAAGGATTATCCCCTATCCTGAACGGCAACCCTCAAACGGGAAGCCAACAAAGGAACCCTTGGAACCACCTTCCAAATCCAAACCCCGGGGCTTCTAGAGTACGTCACAGAAAATTACGCCGCCTACCAACGTGCCCTTCGGCACTAGCTTCAGCGACGCACTCATTTCTTCAGCCATTCACACAGCGATCACTTCTGCCGTTCAAGGCAGCGAGCTTTGGCTTCTGCCGATCATGTTGCCTACCATGTCTCCCGGGAGGCTTCTGTGCACACACCCTGGTTATGACATAGGCGGTCACCAGCAGATCATCACCAACACTCCTGCTTGGGCAATCTGCCGGCCGCAGATCAGGACCCTGGGGATAGGTCGCTCGCCACAAACGGGCCAGGAAAAGGTTCGTACCCATCAGCCAAGTACGTGCCAGCTATCTCAGCTGTCCTCCGCGTTCCAGACTCTTGATTACTTCGGAACGGCGACGGCGAGGGCCTCGAAGTGGACTGTCTCGAAGTAGGCGAAGGTGTAGAAGGCGCTGGTGCCGTCGCATCGCCCTCATCCAAACCGTACCTCGCGACCTCCTCCTGCACCAGCCTGCTGGAGCCGTCGAAGCCGTCGGGCCCCTCTAGACTCCTCAACTGAGCCGCTCCTCCGAAGTGCGACCCACTCGAAAAACCAACTAATGGCCTCCCACCCTCCGATGCAGGCGATCAGCACGATCACGGCCAGGCAGTACAGCTCCCATGGAAGGCTCACTTCACGGCCATGCCGTCGTGGTTCTGTAGAAGTAGAAGCCCGAGAACCAGAACAAGCTTCGCCAAAAACTGCCAGGGTGCCATTCATCTTTACTGTGGCACCGGTCCTGACCTCCTCCTGGTTCACGGCAGCCTCAGACTCTGAAGATCTCAGACCCCACAAGCGAAGTAGTGCCTGTAGCCTCGGTCTCCAGAAATGTGGAACGCTTGTGTCCGCAGATCCCCAAGCTGGCTCACTCCTGGCAGGTGAATGATCGACAACTGCTTAAGCCTTACAGCTTCCCTGAGGTGATAGGCCCTCACCTTTAAATGTCGTGGTTTCTACGATCCACTGGACACAGTCCAACCGCTGCATTTGAAATTTGGACTAAAGCTGTCATTTAGCATAGCTGATTAATGCATGCCGGGCACGGCTCCGGGACGAAGAGCCAGCATCTCAGGTGTTGGCGATGGTTGTGCCCACTAGGCTTTGACCCAGCTGTTCACATGAACGTGGCAGCCCTGAGGAGGAAAGTAGCATCTCATTCCAGGATTGACAAGCAGCAACTACAGCTAGCATGGTTTGAGCCTATTCTGGCCGAGCTTGCTTGCCATGGGTGCGAAGACCCAAGCTGCAGTTGCCTTGGCCCAGAGTTGGGTCATTGCATCGCCGTCGTTGTGGTTTTCCTTCAACGTCGAGAACGACCCGGTCCACTGGAGGCATGGGCACGCCGAAGCCATCCGTGTAAAGTCTCTGTTTACTCTGCCCTTTCAGCCCTTAGTGGGGCAAGCCTTGTCACAGGCTGAGCGTTCTGGCCGTGTCCCCACCCGGGTCCTTGGAAGATATACTTTGTGGGTTTCGGGTCTGGGTAGTTGGGGTTTAGTGCTCAGGGTTTGGAAGTTTCTTGTGGGGTCGAGTGGTCGAAGGTTCAGTTGTGCAGCGGTTGAGAGGTTCAGGAATGTAGGGGCTTGGGGGTTTATATGGTGCATAAGGCTTGGGCTTTAGACAGGTGCGGGTGTTTTGGGGAGTGGGGTTCACTGCGGCTCAAAAACCCATGGAAACCCTATATGATTGCTTCCCGGCTGCGGCATGTGTCTTATCAACGGCAGCTGCTAGAGCGTCGCAGGCTCCGCAGCCTCCCACCGACAGCTGCGGAGCACACCTCAGACCAAGGGTTGTGACCGGTGGAGATATGCGATTACTTTGTTGCTGGGCTCCGATTCATTGTCTCCAGGGTTTAGTGGCTTGCACGTCGAGTTTGCACTTCAGTTTCGCTCGGTGGGAGCTTGTGAACGTGCCGCGCAGCTTCCAAGCTCTCCTGGAAGGCTGGCTCTGCCAGCTTTTCTTCGGCTGCTGCATCCAGCGGCCAGGACACTGAGGCCGACGTGACATGCACAAATAGCGTTATTCTCTTGGCAGTCCTGTGATCCCTTCGAAACCATGACACTACGAAATTGGGAACAGATGAGCATGCTGCATAAAGGATGACGAACCCTGTTAACATTGTGAAATTTTTGATTAAGCAGCCAGTCATATTGGTTGTACCTAAAGCATCTCGAGTCCTTTTCTGCACGGAGGTCCTTGCGGGTTTCGGAAGGAGTTTCGTGGTGTTTTACCTACTCAGGGTCTTTGCTCTCGTACACTGCTAATTTAGCTATGATATATGATTCAACCAACCGATTCAGATCTTCTCTAGTTCTAAACACCCTTACACTTGGTGTCCAGATCTGGGCTCTGGCGCGGAGTTTGCGCCATGCCACATCAGGAGGCAAAGCTGTTGAATCGTGGTTGTTTTCCAACGGACTACCGGGAGCCGGTAGGACGTTTCAAGCTCGGCTGATGACGCTCTAACATGAACACAGCTTCCCTTTCAGCGCAGGACCAACGAGTTCATGCATGTGCTGAAGCCGAAATGTGGCAACAGCTTAGATCTTCTGGTTCAAAAAAGAATCATGTGTGTACCTTGAACGCAACGATTAAGTTACTGTGAATTAGTCCTAAACCTTATACTCAACCCCCCTGGTTCGCGGTTTGGGGGCTTAGGGGTTGAAAGCTTTGGAGTAGAGCTCGTTGGGCACTTTTGGACGCGGCTGCCATTCATCAGTTTCACCGGAGGATGCAAAATGAGCTGGCAAGCATCTGCACTGCACAAAATTGTGCTTGATCGTGTTGGTGTTCGGTCGGACCTGATATGACGTGACCTGACATGACATGACATGACATGACATGACGCATGTCACGACATAGCAAAACATGACAGGACACGACATGGCACTGACATGGCTAACATGTTAAAATAGTAAAAAGTCACTCTTCAGCACAGTAAGAACCAAAAAAACACTATGTTAGCATATAGCCTCGTTGTTTCATTCAACAGCAAAGTGCAGCATATAGCAGCATAGCGTACCATAGATTGACACAGCGCCGCTGTGCGCAGGTAGACGGGTCAGATACCCTGCACTCGCAGGGACATTTGCAGCCTGAGGTTTAGGCCACCATCAGAGGAAATAGATACTTGCAAACTGTGTGCGACCGATTGTGCAGACAGGTGGGGCGTGTGCGCATTGTTGTGCTGTCGGCAAAATCCCGCATGTAATTTTTCCTCAGCGTGAGGCAAAGATGCAAACTGCCGCTGCAAAAAAATCACGGAACTTCCAGGGGGCACCGGTCGTTTGTCCATCGGGTGATATGTTGTGCAGACATTAGGGTTGGCTTCGCAGCTACTGAGGAACCTGAGGAACACCATGATAGCCAGTCAACCAGCCGCTGTTCGTAGATGTGAGGGAGGATGCTGGGCTTTGCCAGACCTCGACTTGTGCACAGAAGCGTGAGTTGTTTTGTTTTCGCCGCCTGCAGCTACTGCAGCTCAATCGAAAGTTCTCAGTTAAACTCTGCGAAAATCTACTGTGCTTGATGCCATCGTGTCGCACTGAGTCTTTTCTTCTCCGCAGGTTTTCTTTCAGGCCGATCTTCCGAGGTCAGAGTGGTCAAGCACGAGGTAAACCCCCCTCCCTTTCAAAACAAATTTATTTGGCTTTCCGGGGTGGGGCTTTCCGCGACTTGCTACTGGTTTCTTGCCCCAGCTACCCGATAGTAATCCCCGCAGCCCCCCTTTTCAAAAAACAATAATGATGTTGTGCTTGCTGCGTGCTGCTCTTTACCATGAACGAACCCTACAATAAACTCCAAGTATCACTAGTCATATTCGTCGTGATACTAGTAGTAGTAGCAGCAGCAGCAGCAGAGTCGTAGTAGTAGTGGTAGTAGAAATAGTAGCAGTAGCAGTTTGTTGCTGCTGCAGTTGTTGCTGCCATGTTCATTTTGCCGCTGCCCCCGCCCAAGAAAAGAAATGCTTTCGCGTGCGCCCTCTTGTGACCCTTATAGGATCCCTTTATGGAAACGCTTTAAAAGGCACCCTCGACTGCGCGGCGGTGCTCGTCGCACAGCTTGCAGCGCATGCGAGCTTCGAGGTTTCCATGCGTGCTGGTGGGTTTTTTCTATCCTATCTGTCTACTACCGATACATAGGTGTGCAGCCTGCAAGCTAGCTAGCTATCTATCCATCTACTGGAGTTTGGGAGGGCATTTAGCGAGGTTCATGTAGGGTTGTGTGAGTTTTAAGGGTCGTGGGGCCTACATAAACTTTAGGGATTGTCTCACAAGGGTTGTCACGGGTTGTCCCGTAGGACAGGGGTGTATGAATTATAGATCTATGTTTGTGTTTGTGTATACATATGTGTATATCTGTATATATGTCATGTACATAGTTTAAGAATAAAAGCTGGCATATGGCGACTCACCCAGTAACTGTTTGCGCCTACTCTTTGCCACTTGGCTTTGAATACAGTTATAGTTTCGGGACCTACCTAACACCTTTGAAATGCGTGGGACAAGTGTCCTGCTATTGTGGGTGGGTGTCATGCTTTTGTGTATACGTACAGATTTGACAAGCTGTGGTTTGCTTGGGGTGTAGCATGGTGTAGCACTGCAGTCTAGGTTGCTGTATGCCGAGAATACACATCATGGAATGCATGCATGAATGCATGTGCATAAAGCATTTATGAGCAGATGCGGACATTGGGAAGCAAGGAGGAACAGAGGTTTATGTACATCCAGAACAATTACCTCTGCGCGTGATATCATGTGTGTTTCTATGCCTGTGTCTATCATATCACTAGTGTCAAGTATCTTTTGCTGAGCTTTCAAGTTGCACAGGAGACGGCATCCGTGGGTGCTGCAGAAGCAGAGGAGGAGGGGCAGCCCTAACCACCCCAGTTAGTGAACCCGCTGGGTAAACCCTACAGGGTTTCAATCCTGCAGCTTTTAACCCTTAAGGACAAGCAATTTGAGCAGTTTTGGTTTCCAAGTTCATGAACCGTCCGCGCTTTGGCTCACCGTGGATTTTGCATAACCGTCGTGTTTTGACTTCACACTGTTGCGCCCTGTTCAGGCTTTCGGGCTTAGGGTGTTGTTTAGGAGATTTCATGGTTTAGGGCCAGGGGTTTTGTAATTTAGGCATGAACTTACACAATAACTGCAAAAGGCGACTTAAACTCTAAAGGCTAAAACCGGGTTTGGAGCCCTGCTCCCTGGAGGACTTCCAGCGCGGGCCTGCGGCCGAGACCTTAGGCAGTCAATTGTTGGGGCTTTTTGTAGGGTTTTAGGGTTTGGGGTTTGAGGGTGGCTTTGGGTTGTGGGTTTAGGGTCCTTTCGGCCCCCAACCCGAAATCCTGGAACGAGCAGCTCAGTTTGAGGATCTTAGGATTTGGGATTTTTGTTGGGGTCTCTGAGTTTTTGGAAGCTTCCAAGTTCTGCTAGGGGGGTTCTGTAAATGTTACGACATTTTCTTGAAAGGAAGAAGGCAGAAGCCGTCGAGTTTGGTTTAACTGAAAGGTTGCGCTTATGATTCTAGCGGAAATGAAAAGTAATTCAGTGTACTTTTTCTCGCGGTTGTTTTCGCGTTGGCGCTGCAATGATTTTGCGCTCCTGGCTTGTTGTGCGGCAACAATCCAGGTGTGCCATGTACCTGTATACTCCTCGTATCAGCCAGGATTGCAGGTGAAACATAGCCGATACTCTTCGAAGTGTTCCTGACTGTGAGAGCCTTCGGAGCCCACATCCGAGAGATTGAATCAACTGCGTACTGGGATAATCAACATCTTCGTGGTTTCAGGATATCAGTAAGCATAGCAACTTAGCAACCCTTAACCCTAAAGTAAACATAAGCATAGCTTCTGCAACCAGGGTCTTCCTGCCGTTTGCTGGCAATAACAATAAGGTTTAGATTTGGACGAACAGTAACCGTGATCTGAAGCCGCAAGAACCGCGACACGCGAGCCACAATGTCTCGCTCAGTCGTTCAAGTTCAAGCGCAGTAATCATAACCAGTCTGGACAAGGCTACCATAAGGAACAATGAAAATAGTAGAACAACTAATTCCAAGCCCCAAGTCCTGAAAGTATGACCCTCAAGCAACCTTGACACAATTCCTCTTACTGCCGAACCCTCGCGAAGTGCTGATGAAAATTAGAGCCCTCGTTTAGCGATGCTTGTTGGGGGGACTCCTATAGGATACCGTGCCTTTGGCAGCCAACCTCAATGCCCTATGGAACCTCGAAGCACAGAAAGCCGTCGTTTAGGGTTTGGGGGTGTAGGATTTAGGGTTTTTATCGCTGAGGCCGACACCGTGACTGCCTTCACCGTGGCCCGCTTCTTAGATCTACGGCTGCTTCTCAAATTCGAAACAGGGATGCTCATAGGTTCTTTCGGGTGTTAGGGTGTTAGGTGTTGAGGTTTGGGGTTTTTTTCGCCAGCCTTCGAGGTGAGTCAAGAGGGTTGCGCAGGGGGCTTTGAGAGTAACGTGAAGGCCTCAATAATCAGAATAGAGTCTTGAGGGAATATGACACCATCACCATCATGGGAACCGCACGGACGAGTCTTGGCAATTACTCATGCTTCTATAGTGCGGCTTCTCATGGTGATTTGGCTGGGGGTTGAGGGCTTGGTACAAGTACCGCCTCGTTCTGCACAGCTCTCGTGCAGATTCTGGCAGCCACACCCTTGTAAGTTTCCTGGACTGTATAGTCAAGTCTGTGCACGTCTTTCTGCTGTTTGCCCCGTAAAATAGCGCAACCACGCTCGCATGCGTGATGTGACTACCCGTGGTGGATGACTCTTGATTCATATTTTTACCGAGTATGCATGTCGCAGTAAACGGGCTTAGGGTCTGGGGTTCAGGGTTGAGGATCTAGCGTTTAGGGTCCAGGGTTTAGGATCTACATAAGGTTTAGTGTTTAGATGTTCGAATCTTCTAGGTGCGTTCTTCCAGTTCAGTAGTTTGGAGAGCTTGCTCCTGGAGAACAGCCCCTAAAACAAGCCCTCATCCAAAATCTGCCATAGAAGCTTCAGTAATTATACAGTAATACTGGTACTATACTTCTGAGCTCTTTATTGTAGTGTTTCAAAGAGCAATCCTGGTCCCACACTCCTTATTCTAAGTGCACCATGCTACAGCCCAGAACCTCATTTCGTCTCGTGCCCTGCAGGCTGCACCCATCTCTTTAGCGATGGCTTCTGCTCGGGGCTAAAGAAGGGTTTAGGGTTTAGGGTTTAGTGCTAATGCACAAGCCTGCGTAACCACCAACATATTATTCTTCAAGGCTCCTTGTACAAGTATAATAAAACATCCTTCAACACACTATTCTAGTTTTTTCGCCCCTATACCATAGATTCTGGCTGCCTTTGCTACTGTTATGTGTCTGGCTATCATCACTCTGGTTGCTTTCAGAATTGCTACATCTGTTGCTAGTGCTCCGATGACTGCTAAGCTTACTTAGTTTTTTGGACAATGTTAGTGTTGGATTCCGGGCAGACTTAGGCTTTCGTGCCTATATTCAGAGGTGGGTCGCTTCATCTTTCCCAAAGCTTGCTTGCCGTATAGAAACCCTTGCGACCTCATGAAACCCGAGCCTGGCAATAATCCTTCAAAAAGGGCTGAATCCACCTGAAGTCCAACCGTATCTTCAGCTCCGGGCTTCTTGGGCAGGAATGCTTCGGAGTGTGAGGAGCTTAAAACTATGTTGAATTTGCTTGATCATTCATAAAAATGCATATGTATACGAATATATATATATATATATACATATATATATAAATTAACTTGCTCTATTATGTTATGTTGCATCATATTCTGACTAAACTCATGTCCTCAATCTTCCCCGCTCCCGCACCCCGAGGCTCTCCACTCGAAGCTGTGAAGCTTGAAGCTGGAGCAGTAACAGGAGTAGTTTGGGTATTGCCGCCTGTAGCACTTGGGCAATATTTAAAATATCGGTGTAGATAGACCCTTAGATGACCCCTATGATAGACAGTTCCAGGGTGGGGGCAGTACCCAAGTAGTAGTAGTCGTCGTCGTGGTGGCGGTGATGGGGTAGTAGCAGCAAGTGGCACGCAGTTACAGCGAGTAGATGAAACAAGTGCAACCCACTGACGAGGCTGGATACCTGCGCTTTGGCCGATTGGTTCAGGGTGACGTTCTGCAGAGGCCAGGGGCCCAGCTTGCGGCCAGATGCACATTGAGCTCTCCGACACAGCATCGTTCATGACGTCTTTCTTATGGGAGTGATGTGCTCTTAGTTTGCGCCTCAAAAGCTGGCCTGCTACCCACCGCTCCACACCCTCGTTTGACATCCTCAAACCCCAGACCCTGAACCCCAAATTGAACCCTAAATCCCAAACCCCAAACCCTGGTCGTCTGGCGGTCACCAAAAGACACGAGGGTATATAAAAAAAAAACCAAACCCGAAATCCCAAACCCTAGAGCCTTTCAAATCCCAAGAAACCCAGCGACCCGGCGCCTTCTCCCAGCTGGCACAGCGCGACGGGCCCTGGTGCGATCGTCCTCCGAGCAGCACGCAGCGCCACTGCCTCGTCTCGTAGGGTACGTCGTAGGGCTTAGGGTTTTGGGGTTTAAAATTTAGGGTGTTAGGGTTTGGGTTGTAGGTTTTTCGATTTCTGGATCCTTCATGTCTATAGTTGGACAGAAGTAAATTGGAAACTGCGTTGAAGTGCTAGCTGCTAGCGACCACCGTGATCGTATGCGGAGAAGGGCGTAAGCATCAATGAGACGAAAGTGGTTGAAGCAGATAGCCTCTCTGGGCTTTGTTTGCATCGTGACCTTCACTTGCGATGTGCATGTCTTTTCTCGTTGTAGGCAGCACCCAATTAAAGTATTTCCGGTGCGCAATGTCTTCAATGAGTGCTCGCTCACCCTAGCGGGTACCACAGTTCTGGTTGCTCACTAGTTGTTAGTCCCGTTCATCTTACTACTCGGCTAATTCATAGGCGACTCTCGACTATGGAAGTACGGTTGAATTGCGGTTGTGCAAATTAGGACCGGGCAGTGCCAATGACTGTGGCACTAAGCACGCCTGAAACTAACAGGGCAAAATCCTCCACAATCAACAGTGGTGGAGTAACCCTAAGCCCGAACCCACTGCAAGTCGGAGCGATTGAGATCGGAGATCCGGAACTGCATCCGAGATCGTAGCGATCTTCAGTTGTTTCTGCCCCAGGCCTAAACCTTTGCCCCCGAAGCCCTCAACCCGACTCCCAAGCCTTAAACCTTCCATTCCGATCCCAAAACCTTCAGCCCTTTTCCTTTAGCCCCTTCGCCGTACTCCCAAGCCCTACATCCTAGACCCTGCTGGCTAATCCCATGACTGAGGCCTATGCCGTCGTGCCGCGACCTTAGCCCCTTACCAGCTTGCGACAACGGACGCGTGTCAGAGGTGTAGGTATGGCTACTGTTGCTTCGGGGCTAGTACCAGTTATGATAAGGGACGAAGGGTTGCTATAAAGGGTTTCTAGATTCTAGCATGGTCACTTTTATTATCTATGTTGGGTGCTCGGCTGCAGTTCGGAGAAGAGCGGCAGAAGCTTCGCCAAAAAGAACAAACACAACCCTGCTGCGGACGAGTTTGGGCCTACCAAGTAGCGACAGACAGCGGAGAGACTATCCAGTTGGTGCGCGAAGCACGGGAGAGATTCATGCAGCCATGTGCTATCTATCTCACCCATCGGAGATAAAGTCACGAGTCATGTGTCTTGTCGCAGCAGGTTTCAGGAAAAGGGTACCCTAGTGTAGACCGCAATAGTAGAGATGTTGTTATAAGCGCCTTGAAGAAGCTGCCCCTAATTTGCAGGAAGTCCCCGATAGATCCTGTGGAACTTTCAAGGGATGAGCAAAATACAGGACTCGAAAGACCACGAAGGCACGACTCTCCCGACTCTTTGAGGTTCAGGGTTTAGGGTTCCGGGCTTGGGGTTTAGGGCTTGGTGTGTGGGGTCTAGGGGTTAGGGTTTAGGACTGATGCTCGTGGAATGCTTTACTTACGCCCGGTCTAAGCTGAAAACCGGACCACAACTCTGTTTTGTCTTCTTTTTCCAGACGTGCAAATCCCAGCCTGGACCCTAAGACCTAGCTTCAGAATCCTCGAAGGCTCGTCGGTGGTGTGGCATTAGCATCGAAGCCTTGCCGCTCCGTTGCATCGAGAGTTCGCGTTATATGGTTTTGGGTTGAGGGGTTATTACTGCTTGCTTCAGTGGTGAGCCTGCGCCGTGGCACTAAGCCTTCACTAAGCCCTAAACCCGACATCCGAAGAACTCTGCCCTAGCCTTTTTGGCCAAGTCGCACACAAGTCGAAAGGCTTCCTACGTGAAGGTTCAGTGGATGTAGCAAGCAGGTCATACTTGTGGTTATTGGTACCCGAACTGGGTTCAAGGTCCTTATTATTCGAACAAATTTACTGAGCACACTTCACTACGGCCAGCGCCACCACCATTCTTGCTACGATGATGGCCACGACAGCCTACGAACACTGATGCTACCACTTTCACTCTCACTTTCCCCTCATCACCAGTCTCATCATCAAGCCGAGGGTCACCCCAAGTCAAGAGCGCTACGCTTTTAAGTGGACACAGCTGCGAGTGCAAAGGCCTCGCCACCGTCAACGAGCTTGCAGGCAATAGGAGAAGTGTCCAACAAGGCCCGTCTTGCTTGGAGAGCCTGGGCGGTGTGGGTTTACAGCTCTGTAAGGGTTATGAGGAGTCTATAGGGGATGCTTAGGGTTCTACAAGGCCTATGCTATAGGATAGGCTATGAGCGTGTTCAGGATTCTATAATTCTATAGGGGTATAAGAACTCTACACAGGGTTAAGGGTTTAGGGCAGTCGAGGGTTTTGAGATTTGGAGCAGTTTCGGGTCTAGGTTCAAGGCTTGGGCTCTCTCGAGACTCGGAGCACTGGGAATCAGGGAGGAACATCCAGAAGGCTCCGTGAGGAGGAGGTTGCCCCATGCATTGCATAAGTTTCCAGGATGTTTTCTTGGGGAGGCAGGTAATTTAATAGTAGATGCCTGAAGAGTTCGAATGGGGTAAGTTGTAGTATTTCTACCTATTTCTAGGCCTGGTCCACATATGGGCATGCCCGTTCCGGTGTGAGGTGCAGGGCAGCGAAGCGCGCAGCATCGCGGCGCTGTGGTGCTGCCCCGGGCTCAGACAGAAGCACATTCCTCAGCAATAATTCCTTGTTCGGATTCGGAGCTGGAACCATATATAATATAGGGCCTTGATAAATACCTATACAATTTTGGTGGTTCCTTATTATAATTATCGTCTAATGTACCCCAAAACCCCATTCTGATTATTAAGGCCCCTATATTAGCCTGCCGGAGGTCTTTGTGCGCCCTGTGCGCGTGGCTCGAAGAGGAGCCACTGCCTCTTCTCCGGTCGCAGGCTATCTTCTAATTGTCAGGGAAGCTCATGCGCTGCTAATGTATTTGAGGTCTTTCAAAGCCTACTATACGGACTTGATAGGCGCCAATACAGATAGGGGTCGAAACCTTAGTGGTAATATAGTTGTGTAGTGTAGTGAGCTCCTTGCCGTGAAGTCGTGGCCTTCAGTTTCTCGCGCTCTCGAACCCGAAAATGATGGATCCTCTTGAGCGTGGTGTTTAGGATGGTGTGTGCATGGGCGCGTGTGTACGGTCTCGCAGGACCTTGGGCACCTTCTGCGCCTGCTGGGTGCTTTGGGGGCGTCGCCATTGGTGCTGCTCCTCCCTCCGTCGCTGGGTTCAATTGCCCGAAATCCCCCACACGAGTTCAGTGAATGTTGGCGTCACTCCGCGAAGTGAGAGGAAAGACAGCCGCAAGGCCCTCCCTGTGCCTCAAGACACATGCATTGCAGTCTCGCCTGTGGCCGTGAGGCTTTTCCACATCGAAATGGCACGAAGACAGGCAGAACAGCTTCTCCTCAATAGCAGGGAGCCTTTCCAGATGTTATGCTATGTGATTGGTGAAGGAGATGTGATTTTGATGGAGTTGAAGTTCTAGCTTCCATGACATGGGCACCTTCGGAGCCACATGACCATGAAATTGGTGACTGACCTGCTGCATTCCTACACTGACAACCCCCCCACTCACCGTCCTGGAATGTGCGAGCGCAGTTCGGCCGCGATATCTTCAGCCCCGAGAATCTGAGCGCTATGTTCATCATGATTCTCGGCTGGGACCCCAGCAATCGCTTCCGAACGTCAAGCTAATTTGGGAGCAGACTTCCATGTGTGCCCCGAAGAAAGGCTATTTTCTTCTACAGCATCAGTGTGTGTTTGCTGCCATCTGTTATGAGTCCTTTAAAAGTATCACATTCATTTGAGCAGCTTGCCCCAGAACAAAAGGCGACAAATTTGGTGAACTAAGCATGACCATGTACAATAAGATATGAAGCCTCCCACGCCAACCTCCTCGATTGCATGGCTAGGATTGAGACGGTTGGTAAGTATGTCTTATTTGTTGAACAGTTTGACATATTTATTTCACATTCCCATGGAAGACGCAAAGTTTCAGGAATCTGTGTTTTCCCTTGAGCAAGAAGAAGCAGCCATGTGAAATACAAACGAGCCCCAAGTGGTCATTTCACATTTTGACAATTGTTTCAGATTTCCGTTTGGTTTCATAACTATCCAGCTCACTTTGCAGGGGCTTGGGTTGTTGTCTTTTCACCCATGCTTCATACTTTCTTTCCATGCTGGTTCCAAAGGAGTGCCAAGAAGCGCATGTCTTAACCCTAAACCTTAGGAAGTCGAGGCCATGGCTATGTCTGTTCTGATTGGACGCCGACTCCCACTTGAGAAACATCTTTTCTTTGCAGGGTTGAGCAGTACGACTCTCAAGTGCTTGTTTTGGTTGTGGTCCATTTACGGCTTCTGTCATGGGGACCTTTGAAACCTACTCTGCTCTGGTTGTGTCTGCTTATCTTCTACTTAGTACCCCCATGTCATAGCTATTTGTTTCGGCTTCTCTTCTACTTAGTACCCCGTGTTATAGCATCCCTTCTTCGACTACCCCTTACTATGGGGTAGTCCGACTAGGTGTGGCGATCACTGGGGGCAGCCTCCTGGAGGTCATCACTTCGTCAATGAGGCGGGTTCGTATATGGTCCTTTAGGGATTGAGTCATTGAGGGCTTTAGGGTTTACGGCTTCAGGGATTGAGGGATCAGGGCTGGGGTTCGGGCTCCAATTTCAGGGGTTCCGGGTTTAGGGATTAGGGACTGAGGCTTAGGGTTTAGGCGTTGAGGTGTATAGCGATGAGGGGTTGAGGGCTTTAGGGGTCTTCGATTTACAGGGCTTTAGGGTTCAGCCTTTCGGATTCACCCCTAAATCCTACACCCTAGTCAACTTGATGCCTTCGTAGGGTTTAGGGCCTATGTTTTACGGGTTTCGCGTTGAAAGCCCGGATACATCTGGGCCTCAACCTGCCTCAACCTGAAGACAGCACCCAAGCTTTTACACGGTAACCGTTGGCCCAGTAGACCCCAGGAAGCCTCGCGACAAACTGCAGGCTTTCGGGGCACGAATATGCAGTTTGGGTTAAGGTCGTAAGGCTTCGTGGTTAAAGGATGTTGAGAATCTAAAGCGGTGGTAGGGGTGAATTAGGGTGGTCTTGAAGGCAATGAGATTATGTCCGACAGGTTCTATGCTTCGAAGTCTTGCATGGAGTTTTCATCTGGGCGGATTCTACAGGCGAGCCATGCATGGGCTTTCCCTTTTTGAGTTAAACTGTCAGTGCGCCACGCAATGCAAAAGCCCAATCACTTGTCAATTCGTAGGCCCCACGCTTCGTTTCTCCAGTCCTAGGCCGCGAGATGTACCGCCGTACAAAAGCTCAAAATCAAGCGGCAAAAGCCCTTAACCCTCATCGCCTCAAGCCCGATATGATGAACTGGGACATCAACACAGAGACTACCCTCAACTCTGGACATCCTTAGACCCTGAATTTCGCTTCCGAATCCTGTTGACAGCCCACCGGCTGGACACCGTGGCGAAAGAGCCGTCGTGTCCTCCTTGGCGCTGCCTGGCGGCTTTTAGGTTGGGCCTCGGGTTTAGGTTTAGGGCTCAGGGTTTAGGGGTTTAGGATTTAGGGTTACAGGTGGAGTTTCAGACCTTAGTTATGCATGCCCAAGACTGTCGGAGTAAAACGGCGAATGTATGTAGGTTTCGTGAGTGTGAGTTGAGTGTGTGGATATACGCCCAGGAGCATACATATATTCAGGGTCAGAGGTCAGATACAGCCATGCAGTGTACCGAATGGCACAACACATGTTGTGGCATATTCCGATGCAACCAGGAGCAAGTATGTTATACATGTGCTTCTAGTGTAGTTTTTGCTCATTCTAGACGAATTGGTCACAACGTGTGACCTTTACTCAGCCGAGTTTTACACCGGGTCACATATCGTTCTGGCAATGCGAACTGTCGCATATGTTCGCGAATATGTATCCTAAACGGTCGGATGATGTTCAGTCTTGCCGAAAAGTTTTTTGAAACCAAGAACGTTGCAGCAGTACTCAATAGACACGCTATCTCTCGCTGCGGGTGAATCATCCAACACTACGGACGCTGGGTAGCAATTATCCTAGCACCTGAATTCACGAGGATTTCATGTTTTTGGAAACCGCTGTGCCGTATGAACTAGAATCACATCTGTCTATCTGTATATCTATTTATCTGCCTGTCCATCCAGCTACGCGCTTGTATGCATGTTTGCAGATGCATAATTCTGTGGTTCGATGCAAGGGTAGAGCCGCTGTTCGGCTTTGGGCTGGATACCTGAAGCCTCAGCGGTGCGGGGCTTCAGGTTTTAAGGGTTCAGGGCTTGAAGTTTAGGAGCTTGGATTTGGGGTCTAGGCCTCAGAGTTTAAGATACGGGGGTAGGGGCTTTAGCGCTTAGGGTTTGGGGAGTTCGGTGCTGTTTTTGGGTCGCAGGGCCAGGACCCCAGAGCTTACATAGACCTTTCAGTTTGGGAATTGAATGGCGGCTTGATGGAGCCTCCATCTTTGTTTCGTCTGCCATCGAGATCCGAGAATTTTCCTCAGGCCGCCCTTCAATGGGGCCCTGCAATGATGGGACATATTGCATCTCTCTATCTAGCGACCTATCTCAAAATGCACATACACACTGTTACATAATACATACATGCTGGTACCGCTTGTGGTGCTCTCTCGCGTATATAGGTTTCAAAGACAGAAGGGTGAATACTTTGACATTCCCGTGCTTGCACCCCTAAACCCTATACGTATTCTAAACCCTCAACTTTTAAATCCTAAACCCTAAAGCCCTAAGCCCTAATCCGTAAAACCCTCAACCCGAAACCGTGCTTAGGAACATCACAACTCATCGATGGCAGCGCTGAGTGCAGTCGAATGTACAGCTAGACCTGCAGCAGATTCCAAGCTGGAGGGTATGGGTTTGGGTGCAGGGTTTAGGGTATAAGGCTTTGGGGGCTTAAAGTATAGGGTTTAGGGCATAAGGCTTAGGGTTAAAGAGGGTTTAGGGTATAAGGTTGAAGGGTAGAGCACCAACTTTACTAGCAACGCATTTGGGGTCGCGAGTCAGACGTGGCACTTCTATGAGCATGTTTTCAGGGTTTGAGACTCAGAGAACTTTTCGTGGGGCAAGGGATCGTTCGGAAAGTTGTCTCGGAGTTTGTTTTTTCTCCCGCCTTTTCCTAGGAACTAATGTCGCCGTAAGCTACAACATTCTCATTTAGGCCAATGGTTGTTTCTGATTGAACTTCACTTCCAGATGACATCGAAATGCTGCCTTGTGTAATTAAGTGCTTGTTCCCATAGCACTGACATTGACACATGGCAGACCTAGCTCGGTACAAGGGGCTGGAACAGCAAGGGCTCATAGTCGTAAGAACAGTAAGAACGGCAAGAGCAATAAGAACAGTAGTATCCCAAAACCCCAAAACCTAACTCTGGCAGTAGGTTTGATGGTTGTGTGTGACCCAAGGCTTAGCACAGCGCGATGCCCAAAGTGGCACGAGGATCTCGTTTGAAAAGTACGTGGTCTCGTAAACATCATCTCCATCTCAAGGGCTGCTGTGATCGTCCAGGTGCTGGGAGAGAGGGGGTGTGCATGAAGGATCGCCCCACAGAGCACCACTTCTTCGAGGATTGGGGCGGTTAAGCTCCCGGAAAGAGCCGAACAACTAGACTATGCGGATCCCCCCCCCCGGGCCCGGAACTATGTTTCCCCTTCTGCCGAAGCCAGGCCCCCAACCCTACGTAAGCATAAGCTTGAAAACCCCAAAGCCCCGAACGCCCCAAGACCCCAAAATCCCCAAAAGCACACACTCCCGAAGCTCCCAACCTCCCTGATCCCTAAACCCCAAACATGCTGACAAAGAGGCTGCTGCACTTAAAAAAGAAAACCCCCAAACTCTCGATCTGCAAAAGCCCCAAAAAAAACCCAAGTTTCGCTAACCTCAAAGATCCTGCAAAGCGAGGCATGGACTGGGTGTCGGGCTTGGCTTGGCACAACAAGGACGGCACCTTCAAAGTGAGGCGTGGCAGTGCCCTCCTTGAGCGGCTTAGGGCTGCAGGGTTTAGGTCCTAAGTTTCGGGTTCGGGGTTTAGGATGTTGTTTGAGGGCCTCAGGCTCCGGGAGGAGAGGGGAGGGAGCAAGAGCAGCGTCGATGCGATCATCTCGTGACATAGCAACTCGGCCCTTATACGGTTCGCAGATGCCAAATGCTGTGAGGGAGCGCAGAGTTCAGTCCCCTCTCGAACACACGGTTTTTTGCAGGGACCCGAAAACTGCTGCATCACCGGGCGCGAAGGATGTATGGGTCATGCTCATGTCCAGCTTCATGACCAGGGAGAAAACCAATCCTAGCTCCGCACGGAACCCAACAAAGCCCCTATAGAGCCCCTGCAGCCCGCAGGCCCTGCAGCCGAGACTCGGTACAGCAGTGCAATCTGAATCCTTCGAAACCCCAGCAGGAGCAAGGCTAATGTAGGAGCGGTAATTAAGACGACCAACGAGGCAGCGAGATCCATTATGAGTAGAACCGGAAGAATCAGAACATGTGTGGAGTAATCAAAATAGCCGTCTTCTGCATTTAGATGATAGCAGCACCAGCAATTGCAAGCAGGTTCGCGGATGGGGAGGAGCAGAGGGCCGTGCGCCGGCGGAGCCTCCGTGGGTGGGGGGCCGATTCTTCTTTTTGTCAAGGCCAGGCTTCAGCTATTGCAGCTAAGAGGCTCGCATCACAGAACCAAGAATTCACCGCTCCGTCCGTCAAAGCATGGGGGAGTAGCATAGGGGCCTTGCTAATTAGACTAGGGTTTTGGGGTCCATTATTGTGAGAATCATCCTGAAAGATCGGTTAAAAGCCTAGGCCGGGAATTGGCCTCCTCATCGAGAACGGACCTCGCTTCGTGGCTTCCTGCGCCACACTTCCGAGCTACTCCAGGTGCTCATAAGAGCTTGGGGTTTAGGGCTTCAGGGGTTTGGGGTTTAGGGTGAGGTGGGAAGTGAGGACGACGAAGGATTTTCAGGTATGGGTCAGTCTCCACAACGCTCTTGCAGACTTCGATGTCGGCCGGCTGAGCCAGGTTCATGCCGCAATATTGGTCTTGTCTAGGAATCAAGACTTAGGGTCTCATGTCCTAAACCCCGAAACCGTAAAGCCCCAAACCCCAAGCCCTGAATCCGCAGACATGCCAGGGGCCGCTGCATCATCGGGGATCGTTCCCAGATGCAGGACAACTCGCCCATTTCTCAGGTGAATTGTTGATAGGATGATGCTGGCAAAGCAACATGGGCTTAACGATCTGCCCCGCATGCACATCAGGAAAGTCATTGCAACAGAACTAGGGTCGTGGAACTTCGCTACGAGCTCCGAAAGATTTTCACCCCATGGTTCCTGGGGATGTTTGTCAACAGCTGTGCTGAGGTTTTACAACAGCGGTGTGGGCAGCGTCGAATGGGCTGCGAACCCAACGATTGAGCGCTCTTTCTGTACGTCCAATGCCGGAAACATATGGCCCAACAGGGGGGGTGGCAACCCACCCACTAGCAGCGACCGCACAGAATAATTGTAGTAGTTGTTTAAGTTCTTTCAAACGCCCATTAGACCACCATTAGTGCTCGCGGGCCTAACCCAATCTAAATCCCACAAAACAAAGTATCCTCTTATGGTCCGAATAGTTGTGTCCGAATATTATACTAGAATAGTCTATGACATGCACCCGCAGCTCCAGACTGATTATTGCTTTGCTGGCCCATCCCGACTCTGCAGCTGCATTGTGCCGCATATAGAAAAGCTCTACAGAGAGGTGCTATCCGCCACTATGTGCAGAACTGTTTCTTGCACCCTAAACCCCTAAACCCTAAACCCTAAACCGCTGGTTCACCGTCGGACTCATTCTGTGGATTCAAAGCTCCGGGTTTAGCATCTGCATCTAAAACGCAAGGTGATGAAGAGATGGTACCCCAACGCTGTCAGGATTGCGCCGGCGCCCCAACTTCGCCTTGCTTCATCCTTTGTTGAGGGTGCCAATTCACTACTTTGGGGGACTTAACTCAAAGCCACTATAGCGCGGGACGTGAGGGTGAGACATCCGATTCAGCATGGTTCAGCATTTTGTTGCATAACCCCTATAGTGCCAAACCCCAGAGTTCATGCAGCAACTCCGCCGAACCTTCAAGCCTTAGCCGCCATTCAACCCAGCAAACCCTAAACCCCAAACCCTGAATGCCTAAACTAGCAAACCACGCGAAAGTTCGAGCAACTGGTCACCGAGGAGCCCGTGGCTTCATCGCCGCCATCCCGGCATCGAAAGGGAGGCCCTCAGGGACTAAAATATGCATCCTGATCTCAAGGCCCTCCAGGAAAGTGTGTATTAATCACCAGGGTTTGTTGTCTTTTTCGGTTACTTTGAAGAGGCTTCGGGGTTTCGATCTGGAAGCGTGGCTCCGAGCCGGAGATGTGGGCCATTCTTGAGGTTGGGCATCTCGTGGCGGAGGGTTTAGATCTAGGTTTCGCTTGGGAATCATCTGTGTTGAGGAAGGTTTAGCGATGCATAGGGTATCACGGCTGCAGGCTCAGGGAGTTGGGTTTAGGGTTAAGGTTAAGGGTGTTGCTCTTGCTGTGCAGGGTGCAGGGCTTGGTTTAGAGTTGTAAACTCAGCGCAGCGGCTCTGTCATGCTGACATCCATTATGTAGTCAATCCAAAGGAGATCTAAACATGCTCCAGCATGGAAACCACAAGCGCCTTGAAACAAAGTGCTGGATAGGGCGGCAAAAAATTGCGAGAGTTTCTGGTCGTGGATATGTGCCAGCCAATATTGCGCCGTGCCGAACAGTTATTATCCCTCCCGCGTCCCCCCCCGCTGCATTAGCTAGTACCCAGCTATGAAACTTGATAGATGCTGAACAAAGAAAGTCTGGGGCCCTCCAGCACGTCCCCAATCGGATTCCCTTCTGCATTGCTGTTACATGTGACTTGCACAAACTTCCCGGCAGCCATGCTTCGAGCAGCTTGTTGACCATGCCGCTCGACCACGACCATCGCAACCCCTGCTTCAAAGCCTGATGCCCCGGAGCTCCAGTTCGCGACAGTGAAGATGCTGGTCGCAGGCTTGGGTCTACATCCCAGAGGAGTCGCGCAAGAACGGTATGGGGCTTGGCGCATTGGGCCAGAATCGTTGGGATGCATTGCCTTGCCAAATCTCATGAGAGCAGGCTCTTAAACAGCATTCCGTGTAGGAGTCACGCGCATTCTTCAGGCACTGTAGACGCCTTGTCTGGCACCGTCTGGAATGCTAAGGTGGAAAGGCGGGCACAGGCCCGCATGTGAATGCATTCAGTGGTCATGACCAGGCAAAGGGCTGTTTCTCCCTGAATGGGGGGATACTTCGGCAGATAGATTATGCTTTTGTCGTCGCTAATGACATAAAGACACCCCAACACACTCGTCCACAAGATTGGGCTCACTTGCCTTACTTCTGCCGGCCTTTACCTTGCAGCTTTCGCCGGTTCGTCGCAGAGGGAGCGGAGGTGGTGCTTAGTGTGGAACCGCTGTCTGTCTAACTGGGTTGCACGACTTAGGATGTCTACCTATACCTGTAGCCCAAAAAGCAAAAAGCATTCCTTTCAAAGGGTTCCTTATTGTGGTTCGGTAGTTTCGGTATATCAGTGCTTGAAAAGGTTGCCTATAGCCACGAGAGTGGCGAACTGTTTCTGCGCTCTCCAGGCAAGGTGAACCTGCAGCTCCGCATTCAGAAGGCTCTCGAGATCCTGGAGAAGCAGGTGCAGTTGGTAATAGTAAACTAGTAATAAAGGAAATAGTACTGAAAATAGTAATAACTAAGAACAATGATGCCCGAATAATTTTAGAAGTAACAGTATAGTGATAGCAACAGTTAAAGTTAATTGCGAAGTCTTGTCGTTGTTCCTACTCTGAGACCAAAACTAGCTGGTGGGCGTCAGACATGCCATGGCAGAGACTTGACATGCTGACAGGGTCCGGAGGTGCGGACCATCGTCTTTGCGAATACACCAGAGGCGCTTCGTGGAGCACATCCAGACTTTGCAAGCCAGCGATGTGTTCTCTGACATGAGTGTGAAGCTGCGGAGCGACCGGGCCCAAAACCCCAAACCTCACCTTTCACGTTTGCTGTCCTTGAAGAGGCTTGCCTTGCTTTTGAGGTGGTGGTCAGCTCAGTTTCTTCATCCTGCGGCAGTCCAGGGGCAGAACCCTGCTAAGCGATGCTACTATTGCACAAGTCACGAAGCTTCCATGCTGTGCAGCGCTGAGTTCTGAACTGAAGCCCTAAGCAAACCTCTGTGAGAAGCTACGAGACGCCCCGTCCACGTGGCACATGCTCAGGCCTGCAAGTCGGCAAGCATGGACGTTGCCTGTGTGCATGCAGGCAGGCTAAGAGCTAAGGGTTTACGGCTCTGGATTCAGGGAATTTAGGGCTCAGGCTTACAATCGTCACTGTTGCTGACTTGATGCTTACCTTGACCACTTGGTATCGTTATTCTCGTTTTCGCCGCATTGCCACGACCATTGATGCAACCATGTTCGGCAGTTTGGCAGAAGTGCCCTTCGTGCGCAGTGACATGCTTGCGTCGTCGACACTGACGTGGCATCCCTAAACCCTTATAAAACCCTAATGATGCAGGTGTGCCCTTTCCAGAGCGTATTGATGGCCTGAAGAAGTTCGGCGCGGGTGAGGCGGGAGCTGTGGGTTGCTGCTCAGACGAAGGAGTCCTGAGCAAAACGCCCGGTTCCTGCCGTTCTTGGCAAGCCCTCATTTTGAGTTTAGGGTTCAGGGTTGAGGGTTTTTGATTAAATGTATAGCCAAGCTGGTATTTTGGGTTTAGAGTTCAGGGTTTAGGTTTTACAGGGTGTTATGCATGTTGACCTAGGGAACTCAGCAACATGGAGTAGCATCCCTTCCCCACCCAATAGCAATTGATAGATCTTGCCCTCTCTCCTGCACAAGCACCAATAACCAAGCGATGGATCTTTGAAACCCAAAACCGAACCCCCAAATTCATCAGATTAGTGTAGCAGAATTCGGCACACTCGGAGTCCTCTGAAGTAAGCTCCAAGGCTTTTTTGTTCATGCTCATCCGACACGGTTTCAAATATGGGTTCAATCAGAAGCAGAGGAATAAACACTGCAAGAAGCGAAAAGGATCTCGAGCCATTCGGGAGTTCTATGAACCAGACGAGCACAGTCCCGCTAGTCCTCTTTGCCACACTGTTTTTGTGAGGTGAGCGTGCTGATCTGCACAGACCTCGGAGCGTCCGGGCCCTGGATGATTGCTAGGCTGCGAGAAACCGGGATAGTGCTTGGGGGCTTTATAGTGCTTAGGGTTTTTAAGATTAAGCAGTTGGGAAAATTAGCTGCTCGGATAGCATAGCAAAACTCTCAAATGTCTAAATCCCCAAACCCTGAAACCGCCCAGCCCCAAAACTCTGAACTGTCGTCCGCAACTAGGCCCCAAAACCCTCTGGAAAATCAAAAACAACGAACCTAAACCCCGAACCCCTAAACCCTCAAGCCAAAAAAACTGAAGTCGTATGTTAAACGATCTTCCTGGCAGTGCTACTAGCCGTTCGTTTCAGAGAAGAGCATTTCGGTTTTAGTAAATTGAAGCAAATTTCCAATCCGTTCGATTGGCTTGTCGCCCAAATACTTGCATGTGTCAAGCCTGTCGAAAGGCTTGTCAGCAATACGGGAGGGGGTGAACTTCACAATGGCAAGGGCACAGGGGTATGGCCGGATCGGGCAAAAGTGCCCGCCAAAATCCGCTCGAAACTCGGAACCCAAACCCTGCCTTTGAGCTACCAAAGCCTACGGTTTTGTACAATTAAGGTTTGGGACCCAAACTTAAGGACCGGACCTTTAAAATTACGGTTTGGGACCCAACATTAAGGACTGGGGCTCCAAAAATTCAGGTTTGGGACCAGGTAATGGTAGCTTCAGGTAGACAAAACCCGAAAACCCCCAAATCGAGCCTCGGAGCCTCGAGCCCGAAGGCGAGGACTCGACTTGCCGATTTGCCAGCATGTCGTGCAGCTGGAGCCGGGGGCCTCGGATAACATGGGGGGCCGAAATAAATACCTGTGGTGTGTTTTGGGGGGGCTCCTTGTTATGATTATGCTATAATGGGCCTCAAAACCCTATTCTAATTATTCAGGCCCCTATCGCAACATGGGGGGACTTTCATGGCGAAAATCGGGTGCTATAGGCTTCTACAGGGTAGAAGACATAAGATAATCGGGCCTTAGTACGTATCTAGAACAGGGCTTTATGCGCGTCTACATAAGGCTTAGGGACATAGTTAGTGCATATTGTAGTACGACTACGAGAGGATACATTCCTGTGCCCAGTCTTCGGGGCTAAGTGTGTGTGAGAGAGGCAAGGAGAGGTTTTGGTCTTCCGTTCGTGCGCGGTAATGTAGGGCTTGGTTTAGGGACATGGGATGTCGGACTCTTGGATTTGTCGGGCTGCTAGCTTGGAGTTCACGCGCAGAAGCAAGATCCCCGTCTAAAGGAGCTCGAACAGGTGGGCCAGTTGCAGGACTGAATGTGAGCCCTTAGGGTTCCTTACGACACTTACACTGTCGACTCAGTGTACCCCACAACCCTCCTCTCATTGTTGAGGCCTCTGTACTACATTGTTGACTAGAGTTTGGGGCTCAAGGTTAAGGATAGAGGGTATACCGGTGGTTTCATTGTCGGGCTGGGGTCCTGTGTTGGTAGGAGCCTTTTAGTTTGGACAGCTCGTTTCCCTAAAAGAGATCCGTTCCTGATGGGATGTCATGTGATGCACAAGCTGCGGTCACCGGCAGCTCACTTTGCAATCACATTCCTGTCACAAGCGGTTCGTGAAGGCTAGTTGAAGACTCAGAAGCTTCGACGACCTTTCCGAGATCTGCTATCCTTGCTGGCTGCACCATCGTACTCATCTCTTCTCCTTGCGACCGAGGTTTGCAAACAACACCATCTGCTACCTCCACCGGGTGGGCCGTGCACGGGCCCCGGAGCTGCTAAAGTCACGTGCCACAGCAGTCAAAAACCAAAGTACCAGCGAGTGGAGATTGAGAGAAGTAATATGGCAGAGTTGTCAGTCACGAGACATGGTGGCCAGTCCTCAGAACGGTAATCTGCAAAGAGCCAGTCCTTGCCTTCGCCCAACCTTTTCGTGCCGGGGCTGAGGCTACTCGTGCCGCTAACAAGTCACAGGCTCGTGCGCTGCAAGTGTTTGGGTCCGGGATTACTGAGGTGCTTGTTCAAAGAGGTTCGTCCAGGAAAGGGTTCCAGCAAATGTTTGTTGTTGTCTCCAGGGCATCTACACGTCTGCAGAGACTCGCAGCTATCACCTGTAGGCATGACAAAACCCAGCCATGGATTGGTCAGGTTGAACTATGTCACGAGCGTCTCAAGTTTTGAGCTGTAGACGACTGCGGCCGCACGTCTGAGCCTGTACGTCGTAAAATTTCCGCATCAAAATGCCCGCTCGAAAATTTCCAGTCGGCTTTCCTGTCCTCGGAATGGCAAGCACCCTGATGATGATCATGGTGATGGCAATGACGGTGATGGAGTGGTGATGGTGATGGTGATAGTGGTGGTGGTGATGGTGATCATCATCATCAACATCATCATCTCGCTGGATTAGGCAGCACGGAGAAACAAAAAAGCTTCTCGATGTGTACGCCTTGTTCCAACTATAGTTATGTTTCGATTGTGTGTGTGCAGTTTTCTTACGATCTTCCCGAATGTGCAGGCCCTAGGTGCTGGTTTCGCTGGAAAGCTGCAGGAAGGACTCCAAGCCCTCAGCTGCCACAGCGAGCTTTGATCACGACAAAATTGCGAAGATCAGTGCAGGTGACGAACCTTTGGGGGGACCCGGACATCGCTATCAAGGATCTCGTCTTGAAGGCATGGGTAGAATAATCTCGGGAGTCTTCCGCCGACACACACAAGCTAGCTGTTCTTCCTTCCTCAGAAGCAGCCAACAGGGCAACAAATCTGGTCCATGAACAACGCTTCCCAGAAGCCAGTTCGCAAGCCTGTCAGAAGTCGCTCTCAGCAGCAAGCACCCCTGCCGGAGGCTCCTCAGATGGGTCTCGAGGGCGAGGTTGTGAGTCTCCGTGGCAACAGATGTGCTGAACCCAGCTCCTTTTGCCAGAGGGGCCTGAGATATTAGGTCCCCCAGCAGTACCGTTACCCTTTTTTGCTTTTCGGATCCCCATCCTTATTGTTAAGATGCTACTGGGGAACCTCGTATAAGTATACTATGATCTGCCCCCGAGTCGGTGCGGGGTTTGCTCTCTTTGACAGTGCATGCCTTTCTGGAGTAGGGTTTTGCAGTTTGACAAAGTTGCCATTTTCTAACGATATACTGGCTATACTATACTGTATTATTGTACTATACTATACTATACCATACTATACCGTACCATACCATACCAATGTATACTGTACTACACCGAAATAGTACTATAATTACTACAGCGCCTTATACTCTAGTATAAACTATAGCATATACTAAAGTCCACCATAAACATACTACGATAAAGGTGTCTTGCTTGCAGGTCGCCATCGCCGGGTGCGACGGCGGCAGAAGCGCAATGAGTTTGTCGTGGGCTCGGGGTATATAATATGCCAGGGTATACTAGAACATACTATCACATGACATGTTATTCTACGAGAGTATACTATAGTATACCATGATGTACTATGATATACTATACTATACTATACTTTTGTTTACTATGTTATACTCGCAGATACTAGAATATACTACGAGATATTCGCATGTAGCAGAATATGCATGATATACTATAATGCACTGTCATATTGGACTGTGACTTCGCTGCTTGTGGCGTTGCTCTGTGGAATGCGAGCGTGATTTACCGCAGCGGCAGAACATAAATCTTGACCGTGCTGTCGACATCCTGATGTCAACAGTCTGAGTCTGTTGGAACGCAGTTGTTCATGCAGCAGAGGGTTTTTTTTTAAAGAGGGTTTTTAAAAACCCTCTTTTGTTTTAAAGCATCACCGCCATTGCATGTGACCTTCAAGAACCACGAGGCGAGAAAAGAAATAATCCCAAGCCTCAGTCTGCTTAGCTCCCCAAGGAACAGCCGGGCTGCTACAGCTTTTGTGGTGGGGACACCTTAAATCCATAAGGAAAGACGGAAGCCTGGAAGCTTAAATCGAAAAAGCCCTAGATAAAACCATAATTCAGAAGCCCTCAACCTACAGAACCTATACCTTCAATCCCAAATCCTTACACTCTGAAACTCGAGCATATACTTCATAGTAAGAAGTATATAATATGATATACTACAACGTACCAAAAGCTATAAACATACTATAAATCCTAAAATATTATATCCTTTCCTTTCAACTCAGGTCTTCTCGCAGACGCGCGAGAAGGCGCAGCAGGCCGCTTCTTGGGGCATTGGGGCTTGGGGTATGGCCCGGTAGGCTTTTGGAGTTTCGGCTCGTGAGGATTTAAGGATTGATGTTTTGGGGGTTCATTTTGTGTTTCAAGGGTGTAGGTTTCTAGGGTTGGGCTTTTCAGGTTCAGCATCGTTTTTAGGGTTATATAAGGATTTTACAGAACGGCTGTGTGTCTTAAAGTCTAGGGTTTAGGGCAGTCCTTCGGCTGTCTTGCAGTTGCACTCATGTCCTTGCTTGAGTTTAGGGGTCTGTCTAAGTCTAAGTTGGACGATCCGGGAGAGTCGGGTCTTTGGATTCTTGGCTTTGGCTTAGGGTTGAGGGTTTGGGGGGTAAGGGTTTAGGGTTAAGGGCTTTAGGGTTTTAGGGTTTTTGGGTTAAGGGGTCTAGGAGTTTAGGGGGTTGTTGGCTTGGGCTTAGGATCTTTGTTCTGCGGGTTTAAGGTGACTGTGATTTCATGGCACTGTGCGCCTCCGTCGTCGGATGCAATGCGCCCCAACTCTCAACCTCGGGCGGCAATATTTGGGGAACCAGCCTCCTAAAGCAAACCCTCAACCGCCGAAACCCCCAACTCTGGGGATTTTGAGAACTGTGCCGTTGGAGTGTCTTCTAACTTTCAGGCACGCAGGCGGACACAGCTCTCAGGAGCAGCGGCTTGGCCCATGCGCTCTGCGACGGGCAGATTTCCGGTGTAGGGATTAGGAAATGCAGTCAGGCGTTTCGGATTTAACAATTAGATTTAGGGTGCTGTTGGCCGAAACCCTGGCCAAAGTCGTTCAAGTTGTGGCAATTTGATTCTGTGGAAACTGGCTTGGGGGTGAGGGTTCCTCGTTATGTAGTCGTCGAAGTCGAGAAGCTCAGAGTCTTAGGATTGTAGAGCATTGATCCCGAAAGCTTGACTCACAAATACCCCATCTCTATATTCCTTGTTAGTATGACAGCACTACCTTCTTGGTGATAAATGAAGACGGAGATGGTTTGATTATCAGCATGGTCGCCAACTGTTTCGCTATTGGTACTGATTTGCATTGCGACAACTGTTGCTGCTAATCGGTCGTCACGAGCAGCTTTTTGTTTCTCATAGCTCTCCCCTAAACCCCTAAACCCTGAACCCAAGGATTGGACGGCACGGCGTGACGTGGTTGAGAATGTTGCGAAGGGATGAGCTGATCATGCTGCCTGAACTTTTCGAGGTTTCCTTGTTATGTAGAAGCCTAGTTAGAAGCAGCTTCTTCTTAGGACTCCTGAAAAAAGTTCAGCACAACATATCACCAACCCTATTCTAGTCCATCAGACTCGTAGTGAATTTTCTTAGGGTTTTGTGGCTGCCACAAGGCGGTTGGAACCAAGCGTCCGTTGTGATAAAAAAGATATGAAAGGCCAATCTCTTCTGAAATGATTTGGTTGGCAAAATCCCGCGATTATATGATTCTTGAAACGCATTCATTGATGGGGTTTCCTTAGATATACCCATACCCCAATTCTAAGAATAGAAATTTGGAGAAGTCGTATCTGTTATATATAGACTTGCCGAAATATATTTATAGATTAGATCAGCTATGAACTATTATAAAAAAAAAGATCTTTTATTATTTCTCAAAATTCTTTAGATTATATTTCACTTAAATTCATCAAAAATATATAGAAATAAAGATCCGAAGATTTTGGTATATTTGAGAAATCTGAAATCTCGGTTCGTATCTGGGTTAGTAACTGGGTTCGTGTTTGGGTCGCGACCGGGTTCGTGTCCGGTTCGCGACGGGTTCGTGTCCGGTTCGTGTCTGGGTTCGTGTCCGGTTCGTGTCTGGTTAGTGTCTAGGTTCGTGTCGGGTTCGTGCTTGGTGTGTGTCTGGTTAGTATCTGGGTTCGCGTCTGGTACGTGTCCGTTTCGTGTCGGGTTCGTGTCCGTTTCGTGTCTGGTTCGTGGCTGGTTCGCGTCCGGTTCGCGTCTGGATCATATTTGGTTCGTGTCTGGTTCGTGTCTGGGTTCGTGTCCGGTTCGCGTCCGGTTCGTGTTTGATTCGTGCGGGTTTTGGGTCTGGTTCGGGTCTGGGTTTTTGCTTAGATCGTATTTGGATTCTGTTTGGTTCGTATTCGGTGGTGTTTGGATTGTATTTATATTCTTGCTTGAGATGTATCCATTAAAACGAACGTAGTTATAAAATTAGTTTTTTATCTAAACTATATATATTCTGCGGTTATTTATTAGATTACGATGCGAAAGTCATTTCGAGTGTAGGACGTTTTGTAAAAATCAATATATATGGCATGTCGGTCTTCGCGTATTTATATTAATATCGGAGCTAACAATAATAGTATTAATTATAAGAATAAAAATAGTAGCTACAACTCGCGAATGCACGAAATCTCGGCCATATCGATACGAAAGACACTTTGAATAACGATATATCGGTCTTCGCACGTTATATTAATATTGGAGCGGATAACAACAATAATAACAACAACTTATTTCAACAGCTCCGATGGCTAGAAACACGGAAAATCCAAGATTTTTCAAGGACGGCTACCGGAAAAATAAGCATTCACCGACAAATTCGATGATTTTCGTAGATTTATAGGTCTCTACCAATTTCGGGTCTCCACTTGATAGAGCGGGTTGGAGGGTATGTATTTAGTGTATATAGTAACTACATAGAGCGGATATTTCGGGGTTAGCTAAGTCGTACATGTAGAGGATATATAAGCGAGCTAAATTGAATATAATTAAGTCAAATCGTATATTTAGCTAAGCGATTTAGGCAACGTTCTATATAATAATCTCGTGCATGCGGCGAAAGGAGGCTGTCAAAATCAGGACTATATAGTGGCAGAAAATAATTCAACGAGCCAAGGATCTCTGCAGGTCATTACTGAAATATTTCTGGTATTGATACGGGAAATTGGCGAAAAAAAGAATCATATCTTTGAATTCCATGAGCAAAATTATATTCATTTGATTTATTCAGCGGCCACTCGATTGCATAATTGAATAGTGAATCGTCGGATTCAATAATAATCATGCAAAAATATATTCATATAATATTCGTCTTTGCTTCTTCTTATATCATAAGATATCTTTAAATCTTTAAAATATTTATCTATAAATCTCATATATATATGCATAGAAATATATAAGAAGACAAATAGGAGTTATGAGCTCGCCATGCAGGGCAGCTTGTGCCGTGCAACCGCTATTTTCTAGGACCAATCTGTATTTTGTCGCTTGCCAGTCTTTGCATGAGGCATGCCCTCTAAATATCAAGCACCTGCATAAATCGGGCATCGGTTGCCGTCCTCTTGAAAATATTTTCACCCATATACTTCAAGCTCACTGAACAACCAGCAACTCTCCAATACCCTAGCTGCAGAACAACCACGCCTCTGCACCACTACCAGCTTTCAAGATCACGAAATCGCCTTTTGCACAGACTTGCCCCGGTGCAATCTATGCACGAGATGAGGCCTGTGCATTCTGAGCACCTCCAAAATCGAAAGTTTGAACGAATACTCAGAATAGATTATTATCTGCCATTTTTGGCGAGATGAAATGGTCTTCTATAATAAATTCAGGGCATTACTCATTATCATTATAAGCTTACCTTCTCCTTCCTTCATTATCGAGGTCTCGTACCATGATCCCGGGTTGTTCAGACAGTTGGCCAACTCCGAAACCAGTATTTTTCTTCGCAGCAAGCATCATCGGCAAGTGTGTCGAATAGTGGAGCTTCGGGATGACATGCTCGGGCCCATAAGTTTCGATAAATCCCTGGTAGTGTTGGGTAATGAGCCTCTGCAATTCTACTGGGATAAATTCCTGGCCTTATTTATCTTCTATAAATATATCTCTTATAAAATATAAATTCTCGAAAGATTTGCAAATTTTCTTTATCTCTATATCTAGGGCCCCGCTAGCCAGGCTCAACACATATGCTCACAATAAAAGAGTAGCAGTTGAGGCACTGAGAGGCACTCCCCTTGAATCCTCACTCTTATCGGTCTTCTTCTGGAAAGATTGAAAGGTTTCTTTAATGATCCCCTGCTGGCTTTGAAATCAGATAAAGGATTTTATAAAATCAAAGATACCCTCCGTCGAGCAACCTGCATGATATAGCTGTGGCAGCAACATGCCAGCCTTTAAGTGAAAGAGGCCATGCACGAAATATATGGTCAGGTGTCTGGCGCTCCCGGCCCCCATCCCTAAATGGTAAACTCTGCCAGGGGTGGAGGGGGGGGGGGGCTGGCATGTGCGGAAAGGGGTCGGGACCGTTGGAGATGGTGGGGTGGTGCTAGCTATAACGCAGCGCGTGCCCCTGTTTCGAGTAGCTTTAACTTCAATTTTCAACCTTGCACCCTACCCTAAACCCCACAACTGCAGGCTCTAAACCTAAACAGGCATATACCACAAATCCTCCCTAAGCCCCTTGTCGATTCGAAGCCTTATCCTATCACCACGAATCCAAAACTCAAAAGCTTAAGTTAAACCCTGAACCCCATATTCTCCCCGCAGGGGGAAGAGAGACCTCCCACCCCACACCCCAGGGGGCCCCGCCCTATATCCGGACCATTGACCTTTGGGGGGGGGGGGGGGGGGGGGNGGGGGGGGAGGCGGAGAAATTATATATATATTATAGAAAGCAGGCTTTCCACCCTTCATATTGAAATTGATACCATAAGCCTTCTATATCTGGTCGAATTGGGCTTGTGAGCATCGTCCATTAATAGCTTCTATTTGTTATATGTACCTGATATATATATATATATCGTCATCTATCCTGAAGATAAAATGACGAGCATCAATATATGTAATCGTTCACAGAGAAGCAGAAGAGTCGTGTTACTCCTCACAATCTTCTCCACGATATTAGTGCACAGACCATCTAGCAAAATGCTTGAAACCTCCTCAATATCAAAGATCAGCTTGATAGCACCTTCGTCTACAAGACAGAGATCGATATCTGTCGCGACTAGGCAGGGTAAGCAAACACCTACCGAAAGTCCCCCGACCATCTTATCGACGAGTTGGCTTCTATAAAAATAGATAGAATTTCATACTTCCTGTTGATACCTAGCCTCTAGTCCATACTCGAAGAAATTCATATCCTCTATATGCACCTTCCTATAATTCGTGGCTCAGAATTAGTTGCCCAGAACAATATAATAGAGATAAATCCTCCATATTTTATCAGTCGAATTCGGAATTTCTTTATAAGACCTCGTGAAGATTACTACAGCACCAAACTAATTATTGAAGATCGATAATAACCCCTCCACAACTTCCTTCTTCATATAAAATAAGATTTTTTATCATTTTAATGACTATAGATAAGACTCCTTCTGAATATTACTACGTATATATATTAGATTATATTCTAGAGATATTAATAATATAAATCATATCTTGCATTCACTTCAATATAATATGGACATGGACGTCATTTCTGGCGTGGTCTGATGACCCGCTAGACAGGGGCAGGCGTAAGATGCGACTGAGAAAACCTTCAGTGCTCTATCGATCGGAAGCTGCAAAGGACCTAAGTCAGCGGTCTTAAAGTAAGGTACCTTGACATAGTAGCGATCCTTGGTGTCGTGCTGAAAGCTGTGATGCTGATGCTGTGAAATGCACTCAAGCAATCGGAGCTGTTCATCCGCACGATCCTTTAGCTGTTGCGCCTGGAGCCCTGCGAACACCAGAAATGCGTCTTCTGTTTTCGTGATATGTGCCTGAAGTCCGTCCAAAAAACCGTCATCAACAATCCCCCACAACAACACACAAAAGTTCGTGGAGAACAAGTGAGCCAATGCAACGATCTCACCGATGATCCTTTGCAACCTGTTGTAGTCACCATCTGAGAGCGATGCCATTGTTACCGAAGCAACAGAGTATTTCGTGATAACATACGCTCCCCCCTCATCGCGAACAGAAGTGATGAGGTCTAACAGCGGTGACATAGATGTTGGTGTGTGGTGATCGTCGAACTTCCACCATCGCCTAAGTTGAAGANCCCTCATCGCGAACAGAAGTGATGAGGTCTAACAGCGGTGACATAGATGTTGGTGTGTGGTGATCGTCGAACTTCCACCATCGCCTAAGTTGAAGACCCCCCTGATCGGTGCAAGCACTTGGCCTCGGCTGTAGCTGCCGGGCTGGAGCAGCGACCGCGCATACCCGGGGTAGCCTGAACTTAAGCTTTTCTAGTTGTTCTCGTACTTCATTGCTCATACTACCAACCTGCGAGGAAGTNAGGAAGTAAATGCGATCAGACCAAAACGAGTGCCAGTCCACGGCATCACGCAGTGGTGCAAATGTGGGGCGAAGTATAGAGGGGAGTTCTTCGTATCATGGGTTCCACCAGAAACCACCATTCCATTGGCCTTGGTCTGAGTTCTGGGGCCTTGGCCTTCGGAACCCTCAAGCCATAAAAATCCCCCCGCAAACTTCCCAAAGCTAATCGCAAAATTATCGCTGTTCCTGAGGTTCCTAGAATCAGCATGCAAGAGTGATTTGGCGTTTCGGTTCACTGCGATCGAAGTCCACGTGAACCCCTTACGTGCATGNAGCATGCAAGAGTGATTTGGCGTTTCGGTTCACTGCGATCGAAGTCCACGTGAACCCCTTACGTGCATGTTTTCTGATCCACTCATTCAGGTAAAGGCAGGTATCAGGAAAGCGCTTGGAAATGTTCGTGATACTCTGCATCCCGCTGAATGAGAAGAAACCCCAGTTGTGGTAATAAGAGTCTTCCGTTGTGGCCAGTCGCGACTTACGTCGCCTGCTGACCTTAGTCGGGAATTCGCTGGCTAAAGAACACAAACCGAGATAGCTGAAATCCTTCATCCTGAGAAGATCCTGAGCGATGCTCTCCAACGACGGCCTGCCGTGACCGGCGGCTGCAATCGTAGGCTTAGCCACCAAGTGACTGTCCGAATCCTTGCCNTGGTTAATGAGCCTAAGAGCGTGAAGCCACTTTGTCTTCTCGGCAAAAGGTTTGGTGAAGATATCAGCTACCTGTTCCAAGGTGTCCACATTGACCATGTCAAAGTGTTCAGCCTCGAATTGTTGCTTCAGCCATCCGAAACTTATGTTTTGGGTGCGGTCAATATGGCGCATTTTCTCGCTGTCACCCTTGTTGACGATCGTAATGGTGGCTTGATTGTCTTCAAGGAATTGGACACGAAACTTATCGCTCAAGCCCACATGTAAACCCTGAAGATTGGCGNACCCTTGTTGACGATCGTAATGGTGGCTTGATTGTCTTCAAGGAATTGGACACGAAACTTATCGCTCAAGCCCACATGTAAACCCTGAAGATTGGCGACCGATCGCCCACCTGGGTTGCTGCCATACCGAATCTCATCAAGTTCGGGGTCAATTCTGGCTAGAACCCCATCAATCTTCACCGGAGGAGGTCGCTTCGGCCGAACCTGGTGGTTGGCTGGATCTATTTCAACCTGTTGCCNCTTTCCGTGCTAGACATCGTGATGCTGGTTTGTTTCTTCGAGAACGCATTTAGCGGATAGTAAGTGTTGGGTCCGACCAGATACAAGGCGCATCCCGATGTGGACTTGCGGTCATGTTCTCCTGACCAATCTGCGTCGGAGAACAGCCACAACTTACATTCGTTAAATGCGATCACCGATAAAACCCTGCATCCTGACATCAAGTGAAGAGTTAATATAACAAACTAGCCTGTGTAACGCGGCATCGCAGTCCCTGCTCCACTTCGTAACCCTACTGGCGAGACNATCTTCATTAGAACCTTGCTAGCGATGGGTTGGAGACGCCCAATGGGTTCCTCCTCACCCTCTATTGGTTTCGCTACTCTGTTCTCTGAGAAAGGAGTTGGGACAGTTGCCAGCGATTGATTTTGAACCTTCGCAAGGTCGCAATACCTATCAACACAGGAGACCAGAAAATCCCTCATATCATAGGTCATCACGTTCACTGCTTTTTCCATAGAAGGAGTCGGTTCCTTGCAAATCGTGTCCGTACCCTTGAACTTCAGCTCTCTGGCTTCCCTCTTAGCCTCAGCTTTAGATCTAGANTTCACTGCTTTTTCCATAGAAGGAGTCGGTTCCTTGCAAATCGTGTCCGTACCCTTGAACTTCAGCTCTCTGGCTTCCCTCTTAGCCTCAGCTTTAGATCTAGACGGTTTGCCTTTGGAGGCTGCCAAGGCATGTCTGATCTGCTCGCCACTGTGGCCTGGTAAGGGAAACAACGACCGGCCTGTCCACCATTCCTCGCGCTTAAGGTCGGGGGCGAGATTAGTGTCATGCTCTTCAGTTGGGCCTTNTCTGATCTGCTCGCCACTGTGGCCTGGTAAGGGAAACAACGACCGGCCTGTCCACCATTCCTCGCGCTTAAGGTCGGGGGCGAGATTAGTGTCATGCTCTTCAGTTGGGCCTTCGTCCATCTCGGTGATTCTGGTCGTGGAAAGATTTGGGAATAGTTCGATGTCACGGTTAGTGGGGACGTACATCCTTTTCCTAGGATACACGTGGTGACGGACGACTGCTCCCAGTTTGGCGTCGACTTCCCAGTAGTCTTCACGAACCTGTGGCCTCGGGTCACCCCGGGCTGGAGCAGCAGTCTTTTTGTCAAACACGTATACAAAAGGGTGTGCCGACCGTGGCAACTTGACCTGTACTTTCTCAAAGTGATTACAACCGAAATATCTACCGAAGGGTTCAGGAGGGTCCATGTCGATGACACTCTCGACAGTCTTCCAACCTTTATCGAGGTTATTCGCTGTTCCTGCCATTTTGAAGTCGTCTACATAAATCACGAGCAAAAGATCAAGTTCGGCATGGTAGAAGATTGATTGCCAGATCTCCGGGAGCACAGGTGTCCAGCCCACTGTCTTGAGTTGGTCNTGGTAGAAGATTGATTGCCAGATCTCCGGGAGCACAGGTGTCCAGCCCACTGTCTTGAGTTGGTCCTCACAGTGCTTTTCCCATATTCCGCCTGAATCGGGATGACCGTAAAGAGCCAATAAAAGAGGAACAACCGGATCTTGAAAACCCTGCCATTCCTTGGGCCACCTGTTGCGTGGGAGCCTGACCCAAGTTTCAACGCCTTTAAACAGTGCTTGTGTGTAGGCTTGCTTCGCGTCAGCCTGTTGTTTAGAGTACCCGGGTTGGCTACCGAAGACATCAATGACTTCAGCGGCCTCCATCGAAGCGGGGCTAGAACCAAGCTCGGAAAAGATCGCATGATCATTGTATTCGTCAGAAACCCGGTTCCCCTGAAAGACACTACGACCCTTCCACTTTCTGTCGGGGTGCCCTTCGGGAAGCTCATCTCCCTTGATGCTGCAAATCTCAAAGATTCTTCTGAAATACGTCTTGACCCCTTTTCGAATCGCTTCAGTAGACACATCCCGAAATTCGCGAACCTTGGAATGCAACCAACAAGACTTATCAACAAGCTTCTGCCACTCCTTGTCCATCGTCTGTTTGGCCGCCGGTGTTCTGTCAATTTCTGCCTGAATGACCACCACCGCCACAAGAGCGTATTGGAGTTCAGAGATTTCACCTAGTTTTTCCCAGTACAGGGTCGCGGTCTTCACGCGATGAGGCTCATCTACACACCGTTTGATAGGCATAGCTGGGGCTGCGTCCTTTTCCTCTTCCGCGCGAGCGGCGGATTCTCGCTTCAGTCTAGCTTGATGCCTCTCGATATCAGCCTCCCTTTGCCCACGAGACATGTTATGCCACTTCACTAGAGGTGTCAGGCGGACGCTTTGAGCCCTTCTTATTCCTCACTAGGCGTATCCCATCCCAGTTATAACCCTCCGGCACAGGTTTGCCGTCAGGCATGGTGTGTGGGTCGTGACTAGTGATGCCGTGCTTAGGCTTCGAGTCGGAATCAGGTTTGTCGGTGAGTGACCCCGGGTCCTTTTTTTTGAGGGACTAGAAGAACCACTAGAGAAACCTTCTCTGGCTGGGGGTCTCTCCTCATCCGGGACATAGATAGGTTCAGAAGATCTCTGCCTAAGCTTAGCGAACTCTTCGTCCAAGTCTATACCGCTCGGGTCCCAAGGTGCAAGAGGGTCACGGCTATCGGTATACGTCTCACCATCAACAGCAAGAACACCCTGGTCCTTAGGCGGGAACGTATATTCCTAGTCGTCCAATTTAGGAGGTTCGCCCCCCTGGTCCTCGGGCATAACAAGAAGAAAAACTAAGTCCCCAATCGGAAGTTCCATTCTTTTGACCCGAAGGGTCCTTAGATCATTATTTTCAATCGCTTCTTGGCTACCCTTTAAGAGAGCTACAACATATTCCTACCTCCAAATGAAACCAAGTTAGATATAGGACCCCAAAAAGATACCTTCCTCGCCCCTTAGGGCGAACTTAGAAGCATTCGTTGCATTCTCTTCAGGATTATTCCAGTACAGGATCCTTACCCCGAATGGAATAATAAGACCGCCGAAAGTTGCCCCGAACCTATCTTCCTAAAGAATCTTGGCACAATCCATCTTCTTACTGAAATTCAGCACCATAGCGAGTATATAGAGCTTTTAATTCGTGCTAGATTTATTCGTGGCTCTCGAATAAGAAGAACATAAATCTTCTTTATATCTTACGAGGCAGAAGACTCTTATAAATCTTCATATGAATCTCCGTAGAGGATTCATATTAATTAGTACTTTTGGGAGTAGATATCTCTTACGCCGGAATACCTAATTTCATCTACTTATCATATTTCATTACAATATTTAATATAATATGATTACATATCATATAGAAGTATTATACAATAGTATAATATGAATATAATATAATATCATAATATATGATATAATATAATACAATATAACACAATATAATAAAATAATATATAATAATATAATATCAAATAATTTTAATTTATTGAAAAATACAGCATAATCAAAATCATAAGTATAATATAAGAGATATAATATATTACAATTGTATACTATATATAACAAAATATAATACATAGTATCATATGCACGAAATATTGTGATATAGAATACGAAAAAATAAAATAGTTGTCGGTGTGCAGGCGGAAATCAATTCCGCACTTTTTTATGGAGAGATTCGGGCAGGAGTAGCCGTTTGCTAGAGGGTTTCTGCTTAGCGACACTGGCAAATTAGAAAGCTTGTACCATTGTACCAGGCAGCTTCTGCTGATATTAGTGCGCTTGAAAGACATGCCACTTGCTCGAAAGACGACTTGTCTCTCCCTGCCCCTGCCTCTGCCGGCGACGGAAGGAAGAACTGCCAGAGCAGACCCCAGTGCAAACCTCATTGGAGGGCACCGTGTAAGGAAGGTAGCACTCGCACTTAAAAAAATGTGGGGGGGTTGGGGCGCCCCATTTACAAATATAATTTCTTTATGACTGGTTAAAATAGGGTCCATGTAGGTTCTATCTTTGCTAGCAAAACGATGTTCGAAGCGACCTTGCCCAGCTCAAAAAATATAAATACAATGTATTATACTACAATAAATATAATTTATCATAATATGAAATAATGTAATATAGCATAATACAACATAACTTAATATATGATATCATAAAGAAACATAACATGACAAGTTATATTGAATATACAACAGTATAATACAAAATATATGATATAATAGAATATAGCACCTATAATATCATATCATATAAGATAATATATTTTAATATAATATTATGTCATATCATATAACCTCATATAATATCAGGCAATATAATAGAATATAATACAATATATGAAAAGTTAATACACTTTAATATACATATATATATATATAGATAGATAGATAGGAACCCCGCAACCCTTAACAATTTGGAGCGGTTCCTGTCAAGGCTTCCTATAGGCTTTAGGGTTCATGGCCTCTGTGAGTCCTTGAAGGGCAGTGAGCTGCGGAGTTTGTAGCTACAGTGGCTGCCTTAGCTGTTGAGGCCTACGGTTCTAAGGGTTTAATACTCTGGAGTGAACCCCGACCTGAACCCGAACCCCAAACCCGAAACTCGCAAACCCTGGCCTCAAACCCCAACCTCCCCAAGTCAGCTTCAAAGGCCTGCGACTTCCGCAGAATGTCTACGGGTGTTGGGTTTAGGGTGGTGTCGGGCTTGTGAATCAGGGTTTGGGGTTTTGGACCTTAGGGATCAGGATGCTGTGCTGACAGCGGCCAGACTTACAACAGCGAGTTCATCTCGGAATGCAGCGAGATGATAACTTCTTCATGCCTCCACCTTGGGCGTGCTCCTAGGTTCTCTCGTCCACCCGCATATTGGTTTGGCGGCTTTCAGGGCTTCGGAAGGAGAATCGGAAGTTCACCCTGTACGAGTTCCGATAGAGGCCTTCATAACTTCGCCATGGCATTGGGGAATACTATAAGTATATTACATATAGTACATATAAGTTCCTAGAAGGGCCACCAGGATTCTCTTACTCAATATTGGGATCCCTAATGTCGAGCCTGAATAGTAGGGCCAGGAGCGCGGTGCTGTGCGGATTCTGGCGATGGAAGTGGTAGTAGTGGAACCCAGTCTTGTCCTGGACGTCAAAGGGCATCCACGTGCATCTCATGGGGAGATTAGGAAAGGGCCTTGATTGTTGGACTAAGGTCTCGGTGGCATACTATGCTATCACTATGAAGAACACCTGAGGAATGGTACCACTAAACGTATTGCGAGCTCTGCCCTCCTAGTGGTGAGTTTTCCAGAACCATCACCAAATGTCACCAAAATATGCCCAGCACCCCCCCCNCCCCCCACCTAATCCCCTGACAGAACCGTTACGAAAACTGTGAAAAGCTTGTACAACCCTTCCTAAAATCTGTATAGAAAACCCTATACAAGCCTGAAAAGACCCAGAAGACCCTCATCAAAACCATTGTGGGACAACTCATAAAACAGCGTAGAGCCCCGTACAGCCATGGCGCAAACGATACGAAAAACTAAACCCAAACCTTAAACCCAAGGACCCAAACCCTCAACCCTGAACAGCAAACTCTAAACCCGAAAACTCATTTGGGGGTCTCCTCGGAGCTCGTGAGCGCCCCAGCCCCGAAGGCCAAGTCTGCCACGGTCTTCGCACCCAGCTGCGCCTTTTTCTGGGGAGCTCTGTAGAGTTCAGGGTTTGCGGTCGTGAGTTAAGGGATTACTTACATGGCTAAGTCTGAGAGGAGCTTTGAAAGGCTTTGCATTGGTGAGTCTTGTAGGCTTTTCTTCTCGCCCTCATAAAGACCCTACAAAGCCCCATTCGCCCTCATTAAAACCCTACAAAGCCCCAAACCCAAACACGTAGAGAGCTCCTCCGAGTCCCCGTAGGAAGCATTCTTTGGTCTTGGATTGCCCGGCGGAGAAGTGACGTTAAGCTTCCCAATGACGGGGTCGAGATGGTAGGCTTCGGGCGGTAGGATTTGTGGCTTTACGGTAGTTTTGGGTTAGCTTTTGTTTGGGTTTTGGGTTTTGGGGTGTTGGTTTAACGGTTAAGGCTTCAAGGTTTAGAGCTTTAGATTTAGGGCTCAGGTTTGCTTGAGGGATTGATGCGGGTTAAGTTGAGGGTTGAAGTTTAGGGTTGTAGTGGTTGGGGTTGATTGCTGAGCTCTTTTCTACAGGCATGCCCGGGACTTTCCACGGCCCAGGGTGGACCAGTTGCGACCATGGCGCAGGAACACGCGCGGGATGCCTTCGCAAGCCAAGTGTGACTCCCGCCAGACGTTGTCCTCGAGCTCCCGAAGGCAGTGGTCGGGGGTTTAGAGGGTCAAGGTTATTGGGTTGGGATTAAGGCTTCAAGATCAGGATCTAAAAAAGTGGATTACATGGCCCTTACCGCAGGTGCCTTGCTTCGGCCAGTTTGATGACGGGAATCCTAGTTCACTCGCAAGCCCGGCGTCCTGCATCCTTGCACCAACATTAAATACCCAAAGCCTCAACAGCCTGATGGAACCGTCGAAGTGACAGGTGGTACACGTGAATTACTCTATGGAGGATGATCGTCGCTAGTCTCACATCTTGGGCTTGGGCTTGGGGTTTTCGGATCTTCGGGTTTCAGGCCTTCGGGCTGCAAGCTAAGGCCAGGGCTGAAATAGATAAACCCGTCGCGCACCATGCAGCCCGGGGGGAGGCCGAGCATCCTCGATCGTGCACGACGCGAGGGCGTAGTCGGCAGACGGGCCTCCCGCGAGGCTTTGGGCTTCGCTGGAGGTCCAGAGCTCTAGGAGGGGTTTAGGGTTGCGGGTTGCTGAGCTCCTTTTTCCGCCACCGGTTGAAAGCATTTCTGCACATGACATCAACTGCTTGCTGTCTGACACATCATGGCTCACAAGCTGCCTACGGCAAACATGCGTGAAGTGAAACTCTTCAAGCTGCTGGGTAGTTGGATGCCTTCCAAGCTCTGCTTGAACTCCCAGCCAAACGTCAAGCTCTGCAGGCTGCTGGGTAGTTGGATGCCCTCCAAGCTCTGGTTGAAGTCGTCGCCAAACGTCAAACTCTGCAGGCTGCTGGGTAGTCGGATGCCCTCCAACCTCTGGTTGAACTCGAAGCCAAACGTCAAACTCTGCAGGCTGCTGGGTAGTTGGATGCCTTCCAAGCTCTGGTTGAACTTCCGGCCAAACGTCAAACTCTGCAGGCTGCTGGGTAGTCGGATGCCCTCCAACCTCTGGTTGAACTTCCGGCCAAACGTCAAACTCTGCAGGCTGCTGGGTAGTTGGATGCCTTCCAAGCTCTGGTTGAACTCCGCGCCAAACGTCAAACTCTGCAGGCTGCTGGGTAGTCGAATTCCCTCCATGCTCTGGTTGAAGTCGACGCCAAACGTCAAACTCTGCAGGCTGCTGGGTAGTTGGATGCCCTCCAGGCTCTGGTTGAACTCCTCGCCAAACGTCAAACTCTGCAGGCTGCTGGGTAGTTGGATGCCTTCCAAGCTCTGGTTGAACTCAAACGTCAAACTCTGCAGGCTGCTGGGTAGTTGGATGCCTTCCAAGCTCTGGTTGAACTCCGCGCCAAACGTCAAACTCTGCAGGCTGCTGAGTAGTCGAATTCCCTCCATGCTCTGGTTGAACTTGAAGCCAAACGTCAAACTCTGCAGGCTGCTGGGTAGTCGGATGCCCTCCAACCTCTGGTTGAACTTGAAGCCAAACGTCAAACTCTGCAGGCTGCTAGGTAGTTGGATGCCTTCCAAGCTCTGGTTGAACTCCTCGCCAAACGTCAAACTCTGCAGGCTGCTGGGTAGTTGGATGCCCTCCAACCTCTGGTTGAACTCGAAGCCAAACGTCAAACTCTGCAGGCTGCTGGGTAGTCGGATGCCCTCCAACCTCTGGTTGAACTTCCGGCCAAACGTCAAACTCTGCAGGCTGCTGGGTAGTTGGATGCCTTCCAAGCTCTNCAAACTCTGCAGGCTGCTGGGTAGTCGGATGCCCTCCAACCTCTGGTTGAACTTCCGGCCAAACGTCAAACTCTGCAGGCTGCTGGGTAGTTGGATGCCTTCCAAGCTCTGGTTGAACTTCCAGCCAAACGTCAAACTCTGCAGGCTGCTGGGTAGTTGGATGCCCTCCAACCTCTGGTTGAAGCCAAACGTCAAACTCTGCAGGCTGCTGGGTAGTTGGATGCCCTCCAGGCTCTGGTTGAAGTCGTCGCCAAACGTGAAAAGTTGGAAGCCTTCCAAGTCGCCAAACGTCAAACTCTGCAGGCTGCTGGGTAGTTGGATGCCTTCCAAGCTCTGGTTGAACTTCCGGCCAAACGTCAAACTCTGCAGGCTGCTGGGTAGTTGGATGCCCTCCAGGCTCTGGTTGAACTCCTCGCCAAACATCAAACTCTGCAGGCTGCTGGGTAGTTGGATGCCTTCCAAGCTCTGGTTGAACTCCGCGCCAAACGTCAAACTCTGCAGGCTGCTGGGTAGTCGAATTCCCTCCATGCTCTGGTTGAACTTCCGGCCAAACGTCAAGCTCTGCAGGCTGCTGGCTAGCTGGATGCCCGAGTTGAGCTTGCGGTCGGATTTCCAGGTGAGTGACACGGTTTCGTTGAGGGCAACTACATCTGTGTCAGACAGAGTCTTATCCGCTAAAAGGCACTGCCAGCTACTCGCGGCTCGACCCGCACCAAGCTTCTGCACCACGTACGTGATCTCTCCGTGCTGGACTTGATGCAGCAGCGGCTCGAGCTGGCCGATGACACAACCACCGGAGGTCAGCACGAGTGTCTCTGCAGGATGGCCACTTCTGCTTGCGATGTGTACCGCCACATCCCACCCCGTTTCGGCAGAGTTGACCTCCAGCGCAAAGCTGGACCCTGCCAGGCTATGGACGCTCACGGTCTGCTGGGCCGTGTCCGGACGACCGGCCTCTGCGGGCTGCGGGACGCTCTGCAAGGGACCGCTTGCACTCGTGTCCTCGGCCTGCGCGGGACCGGCAGCCATGGCTTCTGCAGGCCTTGGGGGTTGTCTACGTTTGGAGACCAGGATGCGCAACGTCGCACAAGTCTCCGAAGCCACCGCTGGCTCGATCCCCTGCGCGACATAGCCCCGACTGCGGTCTGTAGTGCTGATCACCAGGCTGGCCCTGCGGCACGTCATCATCTGCTCGAGGGCTTGCCTACCCAGCTCACCGATCGTCTCGCACTTGAGGTGTAGCTGTTGCAAGTGACTGCACTTCTCCTTGGACAGGTCGGCCGCAAAAGCTATCGCATCTTCGTCCCGCNAGGGCTTGCCTACCCAGCTCACCGATCGTCTCGCACTTGAGGTGTAGCTGTTGCAAGTGACTGCACTTCTCCTTGGACAGGTCGGCCGCAAAAGCTATCGCATCTTCGTCCCGCACATTGTCGCACGCGATCTCGACGCTGCATGCACCGGATTCCACCACGGCCAAGGCCACCTTCCAAGCATTCTCCGGGCTTCCCATGGCCACGAGCTCTTGGAGCTTGGTGTAGAAAGGCAAAGCTGCAGCTAGAACTGCGATCTTGTCGTCATCCAGGTTCTCGATGAGGAGCCTGGTCGTGGACGCGGCCTTCTGGTGGAAGACCTTCGCCTGGAGCTTAAAAACCTCCTCCGAGTCCTCCCTGTGTGTGAACTTCATCTGCTGCATCCGGGCCCGGAACATGTCTGGCGGAAGCGGCACCGGATTTTCGCCCTTCATCCAAGTCCGTAAGGATGACCACTCCTTCTCGGACCGGCACCAGCCCCGTTGCTCGTAGGGCGTCTCGTTCGACTTGAGCTGAGAGATTTGTACATCCATCATCTTCTGCTCTTCCTCCCAATAAACGCAGATCTTGGATCCGTGCGCTGCCACGCACCTTTCTCGTTCGCTCTCCGGAGTCAGCTTCTCGATGCGATGGACTTCCACGGCGTCGTGAGAGTACATGACAAAAATGTCGCGAAGCGCCCGCCGGAAGAGTCTCTCCTGTTCTTCGTTTCTGGCGTATTGATGCAACGAAACGAAGTCATAGAAGATCCAGACCACACAATCCAGCAGTCGGGGACGGAACTCCTCGACGATGGCATCCAGCTGGTACCTCGCAAGCAAGGGCAGCAGGACAAGGTGGTGCGATATTAATCGCACTGCGATTTGCAGATCTACTCCTACAACACAGTCCCAGAATTTTTCTGCCGAACCCCGAACCTCCACGGATCCGGATGCTGCATGCTCTCCCACATGTGGCTGATGGAGACGAGGTGGACTTGGACCCGTCTGGGCACTGGGTGCCTCAGCATCACAGACATGTGGGCGGTACTGGGGTCAATCCTCACTTCTTTGAGCTCGCTGCTCTCTACGAGAGCCGGCGCCCCCCTGATGGTCTCGTTTTCTGCCTCTTGACGGCGAGGCAAAGGCCTCCCGGACGCAGAGAGCTGGATCAGGTACTCGAGGCGCACCAGGCGGATGCCGGCATCTTCGAGAAAGCCGAGTAAAGATTCCGGCGCAGACAAGTCGTAACTCGTCTCCTCTGCTGCGGATGCTGCAGCCATGGCGTTTGCGGTGGCTCCAAAGAGCTTCACGCGCTCTCTCTGGCTGCGAACCGAAAGAGCTCTGTATGGCGAACATCGGTGAACGGAAATAGCTCTGTGTGGCGAACATGCATCATGCTGTCAAAGTCAGCGTTTAAGGCTCAATGCCTGGACCTCCTTTCTCGGAGCTGGCCAAACATCACTTCGATCGAACACAGCTGGCCTCAGGACGCTGGGAACAGTACAGCATTATCGACATGACCAGAGACGAAATGTTTTACGTAGTGGGAGCTCTCTTCACCGCAATAATCATAGTGGGCCTTTGGATGGCAGCGCCCGCTGCAATGCTTGCACGGCCGCAGCGAAGCACCTGCCCAGCCCCACCAAATGCGGCAAAACAGCAACAAAAAAGGCATCTCTGACTCGAAGTCCTCCGAAACTCTCCAGGCCTTCTCTGGGTTCAAAGGTTGTGGTGTAGGATTCTTGCTGGAGCCTGGGTTCCGTGAGTACAGCGAGGGAGGCAAGAGCCGTTGTGGCTTGGGCCCACGACGTGAGGCGCCGGGGCCGTAAGAGGCACAACTTTGAAGCTTCAGGGATCAAGGGTTTGGGGGTTTCGGGATTCGCAAGGATTAGGGTTCAGGGTTTAGTATGATGAATTTCAACGCAAGCACAAAGGCCTCTACAACCCTGAACCCGAAACGGCCTGCTTGCGTCGCAAAGAAACCCCGAACTGCCGAACCCCGAACTCTCACAAGCTTCAAGACGCTGCCCCTCTGACTGCCTGGCCCTCCCACCTCCTTCAGGTCGTGGACGCCGGCAAAACGGAGAGCATGGAGCTTGGGATTCAAAGCCTCCCAAGAACCCAGCCGGCCCAGCCGTAGAGACGCTTCAAAACTGATGTAGGGCTTCAGGCTCAGGGCCCAGGGAAAGAAAGTACGGGACGGGGCACTGCACTTGGGGCTCTGGGCTGAAGGCTTGCGGTTGTGTCGAAGGCTTCGGGTTGAAGACGGCAGACTCCGTGACTCTGCGTTCATACGAAAACACAGGTCTTTAAAGAAAGACTCGTGGCTTTTATGGGTTTGGGCTTGCATAAGTTACGGAATTTTTTTGGGGGCGGGGTCTTAGGCTTGTAGCTTCGGAGTCTGCGCTTGGGGGCTTGCGGGGTTCGGATCCTGGGATCCTGTGGCCCTGGTCATATTGCAACCCATGTACAACCCGCCCAGAAGAGGTCTCAAGCCTTGAAGATAGGTTGGAGACCCAAATCCGAAAGTAAGGGTGGAGGCAAATTTACCCTAAACAAGTACCACGATGTCAGAAGCCCCAAATTCTAGATGGCAAAAGCTACATCCTATAGCCAAAGTTTCAATAGGAGGTCATGGGACACCCTGATACGAGAAGATGGGCGGTACATCCAAAACCGGGAATGAGTGAGCAGCTTGTAAAACCATCACATACCGTATAGCAGGGTGGTTTAAATAATAATCTCAGCTCTGCAACCGCATACCTGAACAGTGGCTATGTGTCATGACACGAAACATACTTCGCTAGTCTGTACACAGCGTGCCACACGTCCGTACGTCTAATCGACACGACTGTTAGTAAAACATACCAAAAATCTTAGGAAAAAAGGCTTATCTAATCGAAAAAATCAGGCCTCCCTCCCTCCCTCGCTCTCTCTCTCTCTCTCTCTCTTTCTCTTTCTCTCTCTCTCTCTCTCTCTCTCTCTCTCTCTCTTCGTATACACATGTATGTTTCTTTCTAGGTCTATGTCTATATCTACGTCCATATCCATATCTATGTCTCTGTCTATATCTATATCTACATCTCTATATCTGTGTCTTAAGATCTATATCTATATCAACATCTGAAATTATCTTCTTTATGATGTTCATGTGTGTATATGCACCGTATACATAAATACGTTTATGTATGTGTATATATGTATGTATGTAAGCGTGCATATATATATGTTCGTTCCCAGCACGCCATAACTCTGCATATACTGAATATGGTGTGCTGTACACATACTACATATGCATATGTGTATGTGTGTACACATGTATATATCCACATATATATATATATACACGTAAAATACTTTCATTGGCTTAAATGCATTCATGCATGCATGAATTACAGTGTAGTACATACATACGTACATACGTACATACATACATACTTACACATGCATACAAACAAAAAACCTACATACATACATACATACATACACGTACATATACACATACACATACACATACACATTCACATACGCGTAACTAATGCATGCAAGAAGAGTGTACATTCAAGTTTACCCTATTATTTCATTATTGCTGTCGATGCAACCCGGTGTTCCATCTGTCGTGTTTCCTTGTTTTCTTTCGTTTTCGTCCGTTTGTTGTACCTTTCCTGCTCTCTTGCTATAGTTCGTTCGTTCCTTCCTTCATTATGTCATGCCTCTATCGTTCAGCTATTTCCAACTGACGGTTTTGCATTGTTTCTGTTGTGTCGTTCCTGCGTTATGTCATTGTTTTGTCTACTCATCGTGGTGATTGTTTCTTCCTGTCGTCGTGCTCCTCTGAATGTAAAGAACTATATGACTACATGTTCATTTCGCGTCGTCTTGCTTGAAACTGGCCGTCGACGGATTTTCTTAAATGTGGAGCAAGCATTGTTCATTATGTTTTCATTGATAGTCCTGCTACACGCAAAGCCACGGAAAAAACAAGCACGAGCCTAGGTGTGTGAGCTGTTGGAGGCGACATTGACCCGGCCGCAAAGCTGCCGGCAGCGCCGCCAGGTTGCCCGAAAGGGAAGGCCCCATGAAGCAGTCCATCAGGACTAGCCGGCCTTCGCAGCTAATGCCGGCCTAAGTGGAGCTGCAAAAACCGACCGGGCAATGATGATTCCGCGCACTTACTCGATTGCAGAATTCAGGACATGCCATGACAAGGCCAAATTCAGAAGCCTCCACTACGGTTTGCGGGCACGAGCCTCTGCGGGCGGAGTGTCCCAAAGCGCGTGCTGCTTCGTGATGCAATAGGTCGCAGCGGCACGCGCGTCTGCCATCAGCTGGGCTGGATCCAAACCTGTCAGCCTCAGCTGCATCACACCTGTGTCCCAATCCAACACCAACACCGTCTATGGCTACATTACATATGGGATCTCAACAAAAAGCGATTTCAAAACAGCTTTTCAACTGAACGGTATGACATGAATGTTCTGGGGTTTGCCGACAATCACCTATGCCCTGCGAAATGAGAAACTGGCGGTGCCACCTGTTGAATGACCTTGGTCGTCCAAGTGCTACTGTTTGCTGTATGGCCACGGCCGTGTCAATGAAACCATATCAAACCGACATTGCTTGCACGGCAAGCTCACAGAGGCCACCTTCCCGCGTCGTTATGGAATCAGGAGTCACCTGTCTCTTGGAAGGCAAGCCGCCCACCCAGCAGAGCCTGTAAGAAGGATCTCGGAATCAGGCGCCATAGAACTGCTGGCGATGGCACGTGCGTCCAGCCCACCTTGGTAGGATCCAAGCACCAGTGGCGCTCTTTGGCTGTTAAGTGGAAGCTCTTAGATGCAGACATTACCAACGCAATCTAGCCGCTGAAACCAGCTGCCTGGCATCGCGAAAACCACGGGATCCCCGAAGGGTGACGGATCAAAAAAAACAAATTAGGATCAAAAAATTAAACCACAAAGATCAAAAAAAAATAAAAATCAGGATCAATAAAAAAATTAAACCAGTACTTTTGCAGCAGGGCTACAGAAAAACCTGAGGGGGAGGGATCAAAAAAAAATAAATTTGGATCAAAAAAAATTAAACTGGTCGTAGTAGTCCCGTAGTATTTACATAGGAAAACCTCTGATTTCGCTATGTTTTCATAGAAAACCCATCATGTTCTCGATATTTTAATAGCAAAAGCCTCTATTGTCGGTGCCGAGGTCACGTAGCCACCAAAAACCGGGGTCACTTAGCCAAGGCGAGTCCGCACAGTTTTGGGTAACTTCGCAATCAAATTTCGGGGTCACTTGGCCACCGGATTCAACTTTAGGGTTCAAGCTTGCAGCTGCAAACCTCTTCGGATGCATCATATATCATATATCTTAAACACACCCCCTCATCTGGCGATTCCCGTTCCTCCTGTATCTTAAACACGCCCCCTCATTTGGCGATTTCGGTTCATCGTAAATCTTAAAAATGCCCCCTCATTTCGCGATTCGGATTCATCATCTATCAAAAAAGCACGCCCCCTCATTTTGCGATTCCGGTTCATCCTCATTTGACGATTCCGGTTCATCATGTACATTGAACACGCCCCCTTATTTGGCGGATTCATCATATCTCTACAACACGCCCCCTCATTGGCAAATCCGGGGTCATCATATACATCGAAAATGTCCCCTTACTTGGCGATTCCGGTTCATCATATACCTTAATTAAACATGTAACATGCACCCTCATTTCGCGAATCAGATTCATATCTTAAACACGCCCCGCTTACTTGGCGAATCCGGTTCATCATATATCTTAAACATGTTCCCTCATTTGGCGATTCCGGTTCCTCATATATCTACAACACACCTTCTGATTTGGCGTCTCCTGTTCATAATAATATATATCTTAAACACTCCCCTTCATTTGGCAATTCCGGCTCCTCATATATCTTAAACATGCCCCCTCCTTTGGCGATTCCGGCTCAACCTATATCTTAAACACGCCCTCTCTTAGGCGTTTTCAGTCCATAATGTNTTGGCAATTCCGGCTCCTCATATATCTTAAACATGCCCCCTCCTTTGGCGATTCCGGCTCAACCTATATCTTAAACACGCCCTCTCTTAGGCGTTTTCAGTCCATAATGTATCTTAAGCGCGCCCCCTCATTGGGCGACTCCGGTTCATCATGTATCTACAACACGTCCCAAACACAATGATCACATGATGGGTTTCAAGAAAGGAAACTCATGTACTTTGAAACAAGCTTGCACTGCTTAAAAGAGGGGCGCAGCCCACCCGCCCTTTGCAAACAGAATGCTCGCATTATAGGATCCAAAAACACTAACATGCTCTGAAGCTAGCTTGCACGGCTTAAAACAGCGGCGGGGTCGGGGGGGGCGCAGCCCCTCCCATTTGCAATCACAATGCTGGCATGATGGGTTTTAACCAGAACTTTTGGCCAGAAGCTTTCAGGCCACCTTGCACGAAAGCGGACGGGGGGGTTGGGGGGTGGCGCAGCCCACCACCCCCCAAACACCCTCGCTCATTTGGCGATTCCTGTTCACATATCTTAAACACGTCCCCCTTACTTGGCGAATCCGGTTCATCATATATCTTAAACATGCTCCCTCATTTGACGAATCCGGTTCCTCATATATCTACAACACGCCTTCTGATTTGGCGTCTCCTGTTCATAATATATCTTACACACGCCCCTTCATTTGGCAACTCCGGCTCCGCGTATATCTTAAACACGCCCCCTCCTTTGGCCATTCCGGCTCAACCTGTATCTTAAACACGCCCTCTCATAGGCGATTTCAGTCCATCATATATTTTAAGCACGCCCCCTCATTTGGCGACTCCGGTTCATCATGTGTTTTTTTCTTCCTGCGGTCCTTCCTTCCTTCCTTCCGTGCTTTCTTACTTCCTTTCTTCCTTCCGTGCTTTCTCCCTTCCTTCCTTTCTTCCTTCCTTCCTGCGTTCCTTCCTTCCTTTCTTTCTTCCTTCCTTNTCCTTCCTTCCTTCCTTCCGTGCTTTCTTACTTCCTTTCTTCCTTCCGTGCTTTCTCCCTTCCTTCCTTTCTTCCTTCCTTCCTGCGTTCCTTCCTTCCTTTCTTTCTTCCTTCCTTCCGCGTTCCTGGCTTCTTTCTTTCCTTCCTGCCTTCCTTTCTTCCTAACTTCCTTCCTCCCTCCCTTCCTTCATTCCTTTCTTTCTTCCTTCCTTCCCTCTTCTTGCTGTGTTTTATTTNCCTGGCTTCTTTCTTTCCTTCCTGCCTTCCTTTCTTCCTAACTTCCTTCCTCCCTCCCTTCCTTCATTCCTTTCTTTCTTCCTTCCTTCCCTCTTCTTGCTGTGTTTTATTTTTTGATCCTAAGTTAATTATATTTTGATCCTAACCTAAATTTTGCTTGATCCTAATTTAATTTTTTGTTGTTTACCCTTGCTTCCTTCCTGCGTTTTTCTTCCTTCCGGCCTTCCTTTCTTTTGCGCTTTATCCTGCCTTCCTTCATTCCTTCCTTGCTTTTTTGTCTTCCTGCGTTCCTTGCTTCCTGCCTTCCTTCCTTCCGTGCGTTCTTACTTGCTTTCTTCCTTCCGTGCCTTCTGCCTTCCTTCCTTTCTTTCTTCCTTCCTGCGTTCCTTCCTTCCATTCTTTCTTCCCACCCGCGTTCCTGGCTTCTTTCTTTCCTTGCTGCCTTCCTTTCTTCCTCACTTCTTTCCCCCCTCCCTTCCTTCATTTCTTTCTTTCTTTCTCCCTTCCTGCCCTTTTCTTGCGGTGTTTCTTTCCTTACTTCTTTTTTTCATTATTTCTGTCTGTTCGTTGTTCGTTCTTTCTTTCTTTCTGTCTTTCTTTCTGTCTTTCTTTCTTTCGTTCTTTCTTTCTCTCTCTCTCGCTCTCTCCCTAGGCGTAGGGTGGATCAGCGCTCTTTTTCCTTCCTTCCTTAATTTCTGAAGTTTCACAGGTTACAGCTATGCACACGGGTTAGACCGTTTAGTCAACCTGTGCAGGTGGCCTTTTACTGCAGGGACTTGAGCCGCGCCGTGTAGGGTAATGACAATGCTAAGGACACTTAGAATACATCTGGAGGCAGGGTAAAATCTACACCCCCCTCGCCGTGCTGCTCAAGCTAAGGCGGATAAGCTACACTGGCTCCAGGTTGCCCTGGGCTAACNACTTAGAATACATCTGGAGGCAGGGTAAAATCTACACCCCCCTCGCCGTGCTGCTCAAGCTAAGGCGGATAAGCTACACTGGCTCCAGGTTGCCCTGGGCTAACAGTGGGATTGAAATCGTTGCCGAAGCGAGCATCTATAATAAAGCACAGCCTAGGGGAGCCCTGCGTGTCCGAAACAAACGCAAAATGGAATCAAAAGGCGTACCAGTAATCAATACCGACGGGAGCGATTCCAGGCATCCCACTCGGCTTGCGAATNGGGAGCCCTGCGTGTCCGAAACAAACGCAAAATGGAATCAAAAGGCGTACCAGTAATCAATACCGACGGGAGCGATTCCAGGCATCCCACTCGGCTTGCGAATACTGGCCGCGGCGGCGCGAGCGATTATACTCGTCCCATTCAGCCTGGGTATAGCCCCGGTACCTCGGCTCAGCCTTTGGCCGAGGGGTACCTTTGGGAACAGGATTGTGGCGCGCAGCCACCTGTCGGTTTTGCTCCGCAAGACGCTCAGTAGCCGAGGTCTGTAGTTGAGCGCTCGGCATACTGTCGATGAGGATCTGGCGAAGCTCATCTGCAATGGAGTCCGGGGAGTCGGAGGTGATGTTGACTTCGCCGTCAAAGGTCAGGATTCTTCGAGCACCAGCACTGACCGCAGCAACTTCGCAGTAGAGGCGAGGGTTGAGGAATGCCCCCATATAGCATATGCCAATGGGCTCATTGGACACATCGTCGATAAGACGGAGTGCTCGCAGAGGCTCCACTTCG